>CAAKHG010034401.1:0-11006 GCA_901007715.1 Dactylopterus volitans
GTACAAATACTGCAAAATACATCGAGCAACACGGCACCCCACCTGTATGTTGACATGTCCTAGCAGGAAAAGTACAAGTGTTATTTTAATGAGGTGCTGCACATTGAGTTGATGCTAGCATTAGCATATGTAGGCATAAACATAACATAAAGGGGATTTTTATTGTTCCACCATAATGTTAGTCAAACAGGCCCCTTCTGACCTGCAGCGACATTAGAATTAAAAGCAGGGTTTTTGAATGAAGCATTTTTTTTTTCATAAAGTAGCATACATCGTTATGTTGGCGCTTTTTTCATCTACAGGACCGGATTATGCGTCAGTACGCGAACACCAGTATTTATATTCCGATATTTATTTGTATACCGCTTCCATTCCTCCCCCGTCGCTCCAGGTCCTCCCCTTTGACGACAACGTGTGTCTGCGCGAGCCGTGCCAGAACTACATGAAGTGCATCTCCGTGCTGCGCTTCAATAGCTCCGCCCCCTTCATCTCCTCGCCCTCCACCCTGTTCCGGCCCATCCACCCCATCGCCGGCCTGCGCTGCCGCTGCCCGGTGGGCTTCACGGGCGACTACTGCGAGACCGAGATCAACCTGTGCTACTCCAACCCCTGCCTGAACGGAGGCGTGTGCGCCCGACGAGAGGGAGGGTACACGTGCATCTGCCGTGAAGACTACACCGGTGAGCAGGGAGTGTACGCGTGTGTGTACGCGCGTGTGTGTGTGATCGTGTGTGAGGTGCAAATTGTGGTATAAGCATGCTAATTACTTGTCCTACTCTACTGTACACATACGCGCTGCTGCCCCCTCCAAAGCTGCTGCTATTTAAACGTGGAAAAATGCGGCACGATATTGTGAGAATAAGGTGTTTTTACCATAAAAAACAGACTATTTTTCATTTAAATGCGTGGAGAAGCTGAGAAATTAAATTATGTGGTCATTTTTTTTCATTTTCCTGGTTTATCACTGTATCCTGTGTGTTTAATGGGTACATGGTCGAGATGCACACCGATTAAGCGTGACATTATGACCACTGCATTTTTTCAGCAGAATCTCATGCAACAGTCCCGCAATGAATTCTCCCTTCACTGAGTTGAATTTAATGCATATGGGTGGAATGACCAAAAATATTAGGGACACCTCTAAGTGTAACCCAGCGCAGTCGAACAGCTTCACAAGTTACAGCCCCAATAACGATCATAAAAAATATGTCAGCGTGTGTCTGTCAAACAGATTCAGTAAAAATTCAACATAAAACTCCCTCTGAATGGAGAATTTATTGCGGGGCTGTTGCGCCATATTCTATGGTGAACATGCAGTGGTTTCAATGTTATGGCCGATCGTGTCAACCACAGCCCACCGAATGGAACCAAAATCATATCTGTACAGACGTTCCAAAATCTGAAAATATCCCATCCTTGTCCAGACAAGTCAATATAATATTGTATTCTTATACAACCGCTGTTCTTTTATACTTCCAACTTAGATATAAATTATGCTTTAAGACATAAACCTTAACTAGTTGTCAAGTCCCCTGGTTGACATGGTACTTTGTTTTGGTCCTCCCTGCCAATATAATTATACCCCTCAGACATTTACATTATACTTGCGCTTTAATTTTCCAAAAGCAATTACATGTTCTGTTTTGTTCTGTTTTGTTTTGTTCTTACTGTGTAGTTTAAGTGCCAGGTGACAAGTTACGGCTTTTTGTTTTCCGAGTTCTTCAATTAGCCCATCAATCCTGCAAAAAAAAAAATATCTGTTAACAACATTCAGCACCTCAAGAGGAAACTCCCTCCACGGTCCGCAGTGAGCGAGCAGCAGCAACAAATATACACAAAGCATCTCACTGTAAAATTTTCTTTCCCGGTCGGATGCGCGGACGTTTTTTAAAGGAGGTAAAAACTTATCTCTGCAAAACTGATGCAAACCTGACACATGAGGACATTTTCATTTTCCTGCAGCCTGCTGGGCCCCGAACCCGCCGTTTTCCCTGTTTACCTTCAACGGCGGTCAGGAACTGCATCCAGCCACCTGAAACGCTGCAGCAGTAACTCACACGTGCGGTTCAAAAACACGGACGTCGCAATTGGACGCGCCGCGCCAGATTATAGCATGTGCGGTCTCTCCGATTGAGGATTCCGTTACACGCTGCGGGTGAAGTTGTGTGTTCCGTTTTCATGGTACAACTGAGATGGAGTGGCGGTGGATTACTTTTAAAGCAGCCACCTAAAACCTCCTCTTGAGAAGGACTTTACACCCGAGCTTCCAATCAAACTGACACGCTGGCGCGGCTGCCGGCGGTTGTTTACTCGTGCCCGAGACCTGATCTCGATCTCGATCTAATTTGTGGGTGGGCTGCCTGTAGACACGCTGACCTCCGGAGAAACACACCACCGGCAGCAGGCTGCTGTCTGCGTGTTATCGGGGGCCACTTTTGACTGATTGATCCGAACGCGCCCGCTGTAATCAAGTAGTAATTAAGAGTTCAATTAAAAGTGAAGGCTCGGCAATTAACAAGTCCTCGATTACCCAGATCAGGATGGATCGCTCTGACAGACGCGCTGAAGTCATTGCGTTCCGGCGGGCCGGCAAAATGTCCATCTCCAGTTTGAAATGTCGTAATTGGATCTTTTTTCTTTCTTTTATTTTTTTATTTTTTTTAAATGACCACTTTGGAACATCAAGTCCAAACGCTGTCACATGTCCTGTGTCTTGCTCTGCGCTTTTGCGCGCAAACTCCGACACGTTTTGGCGTTTATGGAAGCTGAAACCTCGAGATGCGGCGTTGCTTGTAGATGCGAGCAGCAGCGGTTTGTGTCAACAGACCCTTTGAGGTGTTCAAGGAAAAAAAAAAAATGCACAAGTGAGCGCGTTTTCTGACCAGTCAGAAGATTTTTTTTTTTTAACCATGTGGCCTTAGATATGTTTTCTGTTCTTTTTTTTTTTTTTTGCTCCGAGAGAAAGAGAGCGAGCGAGCGAGATGTAGAGGGAGGGATGCCGTGCTGTGTGTGAGCATCGGCTTTGGTGTAGTCTGCTAAACTGAGGCTGACTGTTCCTTTGTTCGACTGCTATATTGGCGTCTTTTTGATGTGCTCCGTTTTCCCTCTTTTGTCATGTTGAACCGAACAACATGAAAACAGACACGGCGTCTCATGGGGGAGCCTCTCCTCAGCACTCTACCTGCTATTTAGTGCTTTACACATCACAACTCAAACACACGCACACACTCACGCGCGCACACGCACGCACGCACGCGCAAACACACACACGCCATCCCACCATTGCCACCATAAACTCTAACGCTCTTTTTTTTTTTTACTGTACACAAACTTATTTGTTCCCTCTTTAACACACGCATGCACAAGCACACACACACATAAAAGGCAGGCTTGCGCGGACGTGCTTCACTTGTCTCCCACCTGCCCCAAAACACCAGAGCAATTTTAGACTGCCTCTCCGCTCCTCATCCTCTCCTCTGCCCTTCATACTGCTGCAGTGCTTCAGTCAATGAGCCATCGGGTTGACATATGAGAGGATAGATGCTCTGCTATGAATGTCTGTGTGTGAGCGCGTGTGTGTGTGTATCATGGGGATAGTTCGCATGTTTTTTTTTTTTTTTTTTCTTTTCAACTGAACAGAAAGCTGGGGGAGTGAAGCGCTTCCCTTTCAAGAGACAGACAGTGTTTTCCAGACTCCCACTGAGGCGGGCGAGAAAAAGAGACCGAGTGGCGGAGAGGAAATGAGCGAAGGAGAAATGGAGGTGGACGGCCACGGAGCAACGGGAGGGAGAGAGAGAGCCTGATAACAGTGGCTGGGTGGAGGGGGGTTAAGGGAGGAAAGTTTGTGAAGTAAAAACAAGGAGAAACCGTAATGAGACTGAGAGACGTTGGAAGAATAATGATAATCTAATCTCAAATTGCATTGTGAGGCATGAACACTTTGCTTTGATTGCCAAGTTCTTAAGACTTGCTGTTGCATGACTGTAATTGGCTTTTCTTTTTTCTTTCTTTTTTTTAAAATCTGAAATACGAGTGAAATCCTGCACTTTGGGCTGCTGTGAAGGAGCCGTGCTGCAGCATGAGGAGACAGAGGAGGATGCAACACGGTCAAGTACTGTTGCATTGGGTTTATTTTAGCTGATAATGGATCTTTACTATGTGGCCTGATGCAACGTTTGTAACCGTCTATAACAGAGGACACGTATGCAGTCGCAGGGGATCTGTATGCAGTAGCAGAGGACACGTATGCAGTAGCAGGGGATCTTTATGCAGTAGCAGAGGACACGTATGCAGTAGCAGGGGATCTTTATGCAGTAGTAGAGAACAGGTATGCAGTAGTAGAGGACTCATATGCAGTAGTAGAGGACTTGTATGCAGTTGTATGGGACAGGTATGCAGTAGTAGGGAATCACTATGCAGTAGTAGAAACAGGTATGCAGTAGAAGAGGACTCATATGCAGTAGTAGAGGACCTGTATGCAGTAGTAGAGAACAGGTATGCAGAAGTAGGGGACACGTAGGCAGTAGTAGAGGACTAGCATGCAGTAGTAAAGGACTCATATGCAGTAGTAGAGGGCTCCCATGCAGTAGTAGAGTATAATAAGTACAGAAGTGTTCCATAATGTCAAAGGTTGAATATAACAGTCTATGAGTGACGAAAGAGGACAAAGAGAAGATGTGGCAGGCCTGGAAAAATGACAAACAGAAAAATGGGAGGCAGAATGGAGGAAGGAGGGGAAACAAAGCAGGTGATGAAAGATGAAGGAAAAGACGGAGAGGAGTCGAGCATGACGAGAGTACGCGAGCCGAGGGAGTTGGATGAGTTCACAGAGGATAACATGGAGGGAGGACTGCAGGGCCAAATGGGACGAGAGAGATCCGCAAGCACTGAGCGAGAGATGGAGGGGGGGGGAGGCGAGGGGCAGAGTGAGGGAAAACCAGATGCGTTCTGGGTAGTCGGTGCTGTGCTTTTTCCTGCGTAGGCGTCGGGTGTGTGCGGTGTCTTGTCATGGCCCGGGGTTAGTGGGGGGAGGAGGAAAAAGAGGAGGAGGAGAACGAATAAATAGGGACGGATTGATTCTGCAACGCATCGAAATCTCCAGACATCTTCCAAGCAAGTTTGCTCATTCATATATATCATTTTTTTCCCCCTTTTTTTTTTTTAAACTCGCCTTCATCCATCCCCTCGTGCACCCTGCGCGGCTTTGATTCGCTATTTCCCCTAGAAAATCCATGGATTTCTCACGCAGACGGGAAACTGAGCTGCGGGGTTGCGATCCAGACTGGAAACTTTTCCGCTGAGGGAGGAGAACGCATCGCACAGAGGCGTCTGACGGACCCGAGCCCAATGTGATTTGTTAGCAATCGCGCTGGTGTTCTGCTCCAAGCACGCGCACGCACACACAACTGCAGCAGATATTTTACATGGCGGCATGGCTGGGGAGGTGGAGTCGCTGCCTTGCAACCGCCCCGCACGCCGCTTTCCGCCACTCGCGCGCATGAATGTGCGCGCGAGCGGGTGAACGAGGCAATAATGACGCGGCTTAAAGCCACGCGAACACTTTTACGGTCCAGAAAGCGCCACGTAAATGCGGGCCATTTTTGTAAAAAAAAAAAAAAAAAAGCTCCATCACATCAAATCACGAAACTGAACGGAAAAAAAGGTCATTTTTCAAATGACTATTTCCCGGTTAGCTGGTGTTTTTCCTCTTGTGGTACATTAAAGCAGAAAACTGAGATGGAGAACATGACTGTGTAATAATAATAATAATAATAGTAATGATCTTCTCGAAAAGCAATACTTCATAGTGGCAGGCGAATGCATCATCCAGGTGTGACTGCTCTTTAAGGGGCGATTGAGCGTCTTCATTGCCTCCACCACTTGACACAGAGGGATTGTGCAACACTCGTAACCGCCGGCTAACCCCTCTCTAAACCCTACATTTAACCCTGGGATAAGCATGGTTTGACACTGCGAAAGCGGCTTATCAAGAGAAAGTAAAACCAGCGGCGTAGAAAGGTCACTGCAGCCTTTACGGCGTTAGCCTGGGGAGACGTGGAGCGACGGAGAGCCGTGTGAGAAAACACCCAGAAATACGAGCATCAGAGCGGGGATGGGGGGGGGGGGGGTCTCCACCTTTAACCTGGGAGATGAGTACCCAGCTTTGGTTCAGGATTCCCATGAAGCTGTGATGTACTGATAAGAGTTGCGACAGTCCTGCGGGTTCAGTTTCGGGTTAGAAAGTCCTTCAGAGTCACTGATGAAGCCTTTAAAATAATTAATCATAAGCGTTAGGGGTGTAACGGTACACAGAGTTGTCCTTGAACCCATGACGGTTCGGACGCCGCGGTCGGGTTCATGCAGCCATATGACCGATACGTCTGGGGCGAAAGCCAGTCGCACATGACGGCGCCCGCGTTCCAAGAAGAAGAAGACGTAACACGACAGAGGAAGATGGACTTTGATGAGTTCAGATGACACACAGGAGCTACTGGTGTTTACTCTGAGTGACTATGCATATGAATGCAGTAGTAGAAGACCTGTATGCCTTCGTAGTAGAAGTCGTAGTAGTAGTAGAGGACGCAGGCAGTTGGCGGAACAAACTGTAACTTGCTTGACTGTATTCAAAATAAATGATGGAGCCATGACCCCAAAACCGAGGTTCATACCAAACCATGACCTCTCCGTACCGTTGCACCCCTAAAAGTGTTGAACTGTTCCATAATTTTAAAGCTCTGGAAACTGAGACTTGATAATGATTAGTTAGTCTAAATTTGTGCGGGAAAAAAAGGCATTATAGTTCAAGGAGCCGTAATAGTGGGAGGCCCGTTTCCATACTACATCTCAGCTGAGTTTCTCAGGCGCCGCAGTGCCAAACTTAGCTGAAACTCCTTGATTCATAAAAATTTTGAGATATTTCTAATCCTTAAGTTTGCGGCGCCCATGGGGACAAGCGACAGTCATTAACCCTGGAAAAACAAGAGCGAGGCGGCGGTAGAAAGAGAAGTTGTAAGGCGACGGCGCACCTTGAGAGGTGGATGTGGCGGCAGTCAGACAAAGGGGACATCAAATCATCCCCGCGCGCTGAAGGAAAGAGGCTCAGCGGTGGTAAAAAGAGAGGCGCGTCACGCGAGCGGCGGCAGATATAATAAGAACAGATATGCGGAGCTGAGCGATGCAAAGAGGAGATGAGAGACGGGGGAGCGCGAGAGAGACTTGGATGCAGACGAAATTAGTTTGTGAGGAGATAAAAAAACCAAAAAAAAAAGTGAAGCGCCGGGAAGGGAGGACACAAATAGAAATTAAATCTCTGGTGGTGGTGGAGAGGCTGGTGTTATGTATTCAGAGGGAGGCTGAGACAAAGGCAGAGAGGCGGAGGGGAAGCGCGGTAGGCAGAGGTAAGATTCGCCTCGCTTGTGATAAGCATATTGTGATAAGCATATTAAACTGAGACATTTAATCCGAGCGGTCGGATGGGTCGGGGTGGAGGAGTCGAGGGGCGGTGGGGATCACACGCGTATCTCACAACAAATTAGCCCGAGGTGGTCGCTGCGAGCCTTCAAGGACTTTTTTTTACGCCGGTGTGGCTAGTTTGAAAGTCAGCGGCAGACGGCGCGGAGGAAAAGAGGGCAGTGATTTAGCCGGGCTAATGTGGCGGACCGCGAGATAACGTTTTTGTTTGGCGAGGGAGGGGCAGAATAAATGAATATAGAGGAGGAGGAAGAGCGAGGCGCGCATTCGTTAGCTGGGCCGGAATGGAAGAGGGAGGCGGCTGATGAATGCGGCGGAAGCGGGGACTAGATTATGTTTGGCAAGATATACGAGGGAGCGCCGAGGACGTATGGAGAGTGCATTTAGAAAAAGTTTGGAGAATGTATGAGGAGGAGACGTACGCAGAGCGTGTGTGCACGCAATCATGAACGCGCTCCGTTTCTTGCTCTTACTGAATCTATAAAAACGAGGGACGTCTTGAGTCTCCAGGCCTTTAAGCTTAATCCACATCTCCCCGTGCTTGTGTGTCGTCGATGAGCTTCAGCTTCAGTTTTCATAGGATAAGGTGCAACATGTCGCAGCAGCTGAGGACGACTGGATTAGACTAGATTAGTGGTTTGTGCCAGGAAATATGAAGGAGGAAGTGCGGCCGCGGGACGTGCAGTGCTGCTGTTGTTTGTGGGTTTGAGAGCAGGTCTCGATTAATCTAAAAACTGCATGTTAGCAAAAAGGACATCATAGCAGACAGACTTCTCTCTGCACCCGGTGTCTGGCGGCCTTCACCATTCCCTGACATGAACTTTTTTTTTCTTCAAAATATATATATTTTTTGTGGTAACAAAAACCCCCGGAGAACATTAAGATTCAGCGAGCGCCGGATCAAGAAGTTCCATAAAGGTGAGCGGGTCCGTGCGGGAATGCCAAAGTCCTGTTTAGTTTCCAGTGGGGTGTTACAGAGTACACACATTAAAAATTGACGACACAACTGAAAACCGCAGCGTATTCTGCCGGAGCAGGCTTGCCGCGCACTCCCCGGCATTCTGCGGGAATGCAGAATTAATTACTTTTTTTTTTTTTTCGACTTAGTTAACATAACCTAAAGGTCAGAGCTAATTAATAAGATAATCCCAGTCAATTATGTGCTTAGAAACTTTCAATTCCTCCCGGAAAAGAAGAGAGCACTGATGTCTTATGGTCTCTTGTTGTTTTGTTGGTGCAGTTTTTTTTTGTTTTTTTTTAAGCAACACAGTGAGAAACCTTTCAAGTGGTCACGATTATCTTTTACTAAATTCACTTACAGCGAGAGAAATGCAATTGGCCCAAACTTTTAGCTGTAAAAAGTTTATTATCGGATCTCGTTGCATTACACGGGGACAATGTGTTCGGGGATAATTCCACTGCTAATCAGGGCGGAGTTTATCATCGCGGGCAATAATTAGTCAGTAACAATTCTGGTTTACTAAAGAACGCACAGAAAAAAAAAGACAGGAAAAGCAACGGAAACTCAATTAATTTGGGAATGATAAGTCACAGCGAGGGAAGTGAGGAATTCAGACAGTGGGAATGAGGCAGTCTACCTCTCACCCCCTCGTCTAAAAATAAGTCCATATATCACACTGGAATGATACTTGTTAGGAGGTGATTATGTCTTAAATTGAGTGCAGTGAAAAATTATAACTAAAGATTGGAGAAATATACCTTTTTGGAGATTTTTTTCTTTTTTCTTTTGCAGTGCAGCTAAAATCCCCAATCGGATGACGTCAACATTGGATTCCTGTGAGGCCAGCGCTCATGCCGTTTCCGCCATAGCAGTAATCAGATTATGCGTAGATTATACATGGACATAATCAGATTATGCACAGATATAATTCGGCATAACTCCATTTAAATAAAAATTAAACATCATGTGTTTTATTTGTAAGCTCAGATGTTTAAAAAAAAAAAAAAAAATCAATTCGCTAACAAAGCGCGCGACGGTGGTGCCGGGGGATGATCGCATCGGGATGGAGGGATGGAGGGATGAGACTTTAGCAGGGAGACAATCTGGATGTGACAAAAAATAATAATAATTTGGTCTGACATAATGAGCCAAGTCTGGTGCACAAACAAAGCACCCAAACACAGTTCAGTAGTACAGCATCACAAATCACAGCTCCAATGTGTATATGGTGTTGATATATATACTGATCGAGCATAACGTTATGACCACTGCATGTTTACCATAGAATATGATGCGATATATGCAAGAGTGAAAGAACACAGGACGTCAAAAAAGCCAATTAGCAGAGTTCAAACCGCTTCTCAGATTCTTCCGTTATTTCTGTTGCGCGCCAGCATGGAAGCGGCCTTTTGATTATGCATGATGGTTGAATTAGAGTCCTTTGTTGGCTCGCATTGTGAATAAGTTATTGTTTTTTTGTGTGTGACAAAAATACGAAAAACAAACCAAAAAAAAAACAAAAACAAAACGCCATTGGCTACTTTTCAGATGCTGCTTTTTTTGTTCTGTTTCATTAAAATGGAGTTTTTGTCAAGTGAAAGTTTTCAGAACTGGTTCGGAAAAGTCGCAAAATCTCTCTCAGTTGACTTTTTTTTTTTTTTTTTTATGAAGTTAAAAATCAATCAGCTAATTGCAAGAAAAGTCAGGTTGCAACCTTTTTTTATTGCTGATTAAATAAAGTTTTACATTTAGTTTTTATTGAAACTTTTTGAGAGAAGTGTTGACATGTTTGATTGATTGTTATTGGGACTGTAATTTGTGATGCTGTTGAACTGTACTGGGTCACACTAATATGTTGTCACTCTAATGCTTATGCATATGAATACTTTGTCACCCAAATGCATATGGGTGGGATGACCAAAATATTAGGGACACCTGTATACATCAAAATATGTGCAACACCTCTCTCAACTCGATTCAGTAGAAATTCAACATAAAATTTATGGCAGGGCTGTTGCATTATATTCTATGGTGAACATGCAGCGGTCATAATGTTATGGCTGATCAGAATAAGTCTGTTCATCATTAATTCAAGTCACAGCGCAGGAGACTGTGATGTCAAAAGATACTCTGCAGTTTAAGCGCCTCAGCCAGTGAGGTTAAGTTTCTCCCGGCACTGGTTTTCTTGCTTGTCTGCGGGATTATTTAAAAATTCATAAACAGATTTTGATGAAATCTTTCATGAGCGGGCCCTGCTCTAAGGAGCAACTGATAAATTACACACTTCACGCGGCCCAAACCGTGACTGACGCCTCGTCCTGTCCCCGTGCGGCTTTGGCGGCGAGGCTGCTCGCTCCGTATTCTGACAGCAGGAGTAAAAGCAGGCGTCCCGGGGCCGGCGTGTTGCGTCTTGTCGTCATCATGTAAACACTCCTGACTGGGAAGTCCAAATTCCGAGCTGCCTGAATCCAAGACTGCTTGCTTTGATATTCAGCCACAGTGGGTGAATCTCATCTCGTGCCAGCTGCTAACTTTTTGTCGGTTTATTCCACATGAACCAGAAACGCTGGGGAAA
>CAAKHG010034402.1:0-15005 GCA_901007715.1 Dactylopterus volitans
CTTCAACCTGATTTTTTTCTGACCATAAACTCCTCACACACTCTCTTTGTTTAATCTGCCACACACACACTTTAACCGTTTAGCAGGCTGAAGCGCGTGCACACACACGCACACACACACACACACACACACTAAAGGTGCCAAGATGTCCTGGACAGACGTGAAGTGTGCATGTGTGTGCGCGTGCGCGCGTGTGTGTGCGTGTGTGTGCGTGTGTGTGTCTGGCAGAGGTCCCTGGGTAATGGCGTCTCCTCATCACCGGGGTTCGAGGAACAAACACGCCATCTGTCCTCCTCCGGCGGCCAGACGAGAGCGATTTATTCACGCCGATTATTTGGGGTTAAACGTTCCGGCTGAAGCTGATCTCATTCACGTGTTTAGCGTTTGAGGCGTGTGACGCTCGCAGCTCCAGCTGAGCGACGCCCATCACGTGCTCCCGCCCTCTTATGGCGGTGAGTGCCTGAACATGCGCCGAAGGACCGCCCACCTCGCTCTCGTCCTCCGTGCGAGCGCATTTATGTGCCAACGGCATCGTATTGTTAATACATGATGCGGTTTGCCTGGAACACACGAGGAAGTAGAGCTGGCCGGCGTTTGTGGCGTTGCTACGGTAACACTGCTAGGGTAACATCGCTATGGTAACATCGCGATGGTAACGAGCACGGAACTTTGACAATAAAGAAAGGAAAAACTTATTAGTGTCGTTGTGTCAGCTTCCAAAAGAGAATCCGAAACATCTCTGTCTCCCCCTGGTGGCTGACCGCAGTATTACTAATAAACCCCGCCTCCTCCACATTAGTGGGTGGGACTTGGACTAAAATTCTTCCCTCAAAGATGGTTTCTGTCACTTCAGGTAGTTTTTTTTTTTTTATCACCCGGGTGTTTGTTCATTTTTCTGATAAGTTTGGATTGAATTTGACGCTATAAAAAGGGGGCGTGGCTTCATGACTGACAGCTGCTCTGAGTGACATACAGGAAGTGGTGGAGGCGTTCACAGACGTGTGTTTAGGAATCCTACATGAGAGAGTGGAGGGTTTTTAATGATGGACCGCTCGCGGGTGACTGAGGTGGGCGGGGCTTCAGTGCCGTGGCTCCATCTGAGTGCGGCTGGACTTCAGTGTCTCGGTTCCGGGTCACCTGTGACCCCGGAACTTACGCGAGCCGGCAGTGAGCCTAACAGCGTCTGAGAGCTGATCTGCCAAAGCAAACGGCGCTCGCGTGTTTGCTCCTCGCTGTTTTAACGCTAAACGCGGCGCCGTCTCCTGATCAAAGCCAACCAAAGTCTGCGCGGAGCTTCAACATGCGGCCTGACAGCCTCCACAGGAAGCGCCGCTCTCGGCTGTCAACTCTTTCGCTTTTATTCCCACATGACTTGAACGCAGCGTAAAAGCGCGCGTCAGGAGCGCTCGCTTTCTTCCTCGCCGCCCCCCTCCGTGCTCCCCCTCCCCTTTTCCCTGCGTCCAATCCCCGCTCGCACTGATGTATAGAGAATTTAATTACAAGTCTCGGCGATCGTTAATCATTGAGAGCCCACAATCAATTAACGCGGGAGCCTCCTTGAGGCTCGCCTCCGCCTTCGCCTCCTTCGCCTCCGCCGCCACCGCGACCTCAGGTGCTGCTCCGCGGCCGGGAGGGAATTCTGAGCCGAACGGATTTCATTAGCGTGCGGTAAGACAGCGCTAACGACTGCTAATGGCCCCGCGTGCTCATTATCATGGCGCTCACGCCGGCGGTTCGCTGCTCTGTCGCCGCCCCCCCGCCCGCTCGTAAAAAGCCTCGCCGTTTTGAGTCAACTGTAAAAAGCGCTTCACAGAGTCTCTGGAATTAAAACGCCCGTGTTTTATGAACTGCGTTTGATGTGCAAATAGTGCCGCGTGCTAATGAACGCGGCGCCGCGCGCTAACGAAAGCGAGAACGCCACACGAGCCGGACGGATCTGGCTTCTACGCACCTGCAGGTTGGTGATCTGGAAGGTTCCGTTCCCCATCAGGCTGATTCGGCCGTCGTTCGCCAGGATCCGCTGGCCGTCCTTCTCCCATTGGATGCTGGGGACGGGGTTGCCCATGACGTGGCAGTGCAGCTGCGCGGTGGAGCCCGGCGCTAACGTGTGATTGGCCGGCCCCTGGCGGATGATGGGGGGGACGCGGTCCGACGGCGCTGCGGAGACAGAGAACAACCGTCTGCTCACGTGTGCGTCCGAAATGTGAACACCTCACGTCGTCACGGCAACAACACGGCAACACGCTGACGTTCCTCAGCTGCTGTAACTTCGTACAAAGTCTATGAAAGCCATTCATCTCAAACTCATCCAACTACACAAAACAGAAGTAAACTTTTACCCTGGAAAATCACTTTTTACCCAAACATGAATTTTTCCTCTCTGCTCCAGAATCCCTCAGTAAGCTGTGGATGTGTCGCCGTGGCGATTGTGTCGCTCTGATTGGTCCGCTGGCATAAACAGAAAAGCCTGACGTGGCGATAAAGACGTCCTGAAGGAGCTGCAGCATCTATGATTTATTGTTCTGGACTTTTCCTGACATCAACACAAATGTACCAGTAAGATGTCACATGACTGAGCAAATATGCCATTACCAAGAGGAGGTCGGCCATTTTGAATGTGATGTGAGATGTTGGGCCGTCTGCAGGCCTCGCCGTTGCCTCGCCGCGGCCACGCCGCTCAGCTCAAGCATGAACGTCTGAGGAGGGGGAGGAGTCTAAATACCAGCCCTGGAAATGGCAGACTCGCTCACCTTCACTTCAACATGCCAACTTCCTGTTGGCTTTAGGGCGTGGCTAACGTCTGGGCGTGACGCACGTGCCCGCCCGTTTTAACGCGCCACCGAGAAAGTTTACACCCTCATCTTTTTTTGGAAAAAAACGCAACCCCCCCCCCCAATTCATTATGATCATTACAGTTTGTGGCCATCAGGTGGCGTCGGTGCTCGGGGGCTAATAGATGGAGCACGCCGTGCAGACGTGCAGCTTGTGCACCTGGCAGCCCGCGATCAGGTGACCGGGCGCGCCCGATGGCGAGGCTGCGCGCGGCCGCTGCGCCGCACCGGCGCATGTTAAACGCATCAGAGTGGCGCCTCGGCTCGCCGACGAGCTGCTGCATCTCTGTTGCAGGACCCTCGGAGCCTCGCCGCCTCTGCATTTGTATTCCGCTCTGATACCATCAGCCAACTGGAAATGAGAAAAGTCAACAGAGGAGTTGGCGCAGAGCGGCGGCGCTGCTGCATCCTGGATGGAGGAGGAGGAGGAGGAGGGGGCGGGCGATGGTTAGAGGGGGCGAGGGGGAGGGGGCGGGGGCGGGGCACGTGTTGCGGCAGCCTCATTTGCATAGAGCGCTTGTCCGGTTTGATTACATCAGATAACCTCCTGCTGTTTGCTTGTTTGGGGGGGAGGATGTTTTAATTTGAGACAGATTTGAAAAGGGGAGGGGGCGTCGGCTCGGGTGCCAGGGGAGGTGGCTAAAGCGGCTAAAACGGCGAGAATTGAATATGAAGCCGTTTAAGCACGAGCGCGGCGGATTACTGGAGCCGCGTTTGCACCGGCTGCCTCGGCGTGACGCCGCGCCGCTTCTCCGTTTGCTTCCTCCTCAACCGGCCAAACTGGCTGACCGCTAAACGCTAAATTAGCACGCCGGCGACCAGCCGGGCTGCAGATGTCGATCCGCGTCGCTGAGTTCAGTTCAGGAGAACCTGCAGCTGGAGGGTCGTTCACGCAACATAAAACCTGTGTGTGTGTGTGTGTGTGTGTGTGTACACGCACCGCTCTCCACCTCCAGCAGGGCTTTGGTCAGGATGCTGCCCGACACACTGATGGCCTGGCAGATGTAATACCCAGAATCCTCCACTTGGACGTCGGCGATGGTCAGCTCGCCGCTCGGCGACACGGAGAAGCGGCCCGCCTGCGACGGCTCCTGGATGGGGAACAGCAAGATCTGGGGAAGGAAAACCGCAGCGCCAATTAGCCTATTTTTTTTCATAAACGTTATTTTACTTTTTTTGGCACGACCGGTTGATTGCGATTGGACGAAAATCAACCACGCAGAGGAAGCTGGCGCCCGTTACCGCGACGACGTGCGGACGCTCAGCACTGCCTCTCATCCAGCCGGTGTGACGGCAGAGTCGACTGTCGCTCCGGATGAGCTGCAGCCTGCAAGCTAAATCGAAAATGGGATAAATTTGCCTAAAAGAAATTCTGTGTGTTGAATCCCATGTGAGAGCAGGCTGGTGTTTTCCTCACTTCCCCGATTTAAGCTTGTTTTTTTTTTTTGTTTTTTTTTACATTTTATTTCCGTTGCCGTGTGGATGGTTTACGTTTGTTTCCCAACATTAATCGTGTGTTTCTGCCAGAAACCCTTCCAGGCAAACTTCTCCCATAAACATGTAAACACATTCACACCCGTTTCTTAAAATATTCACTCAAGCAATGTTCCCAACATGCTACCTACATGCATCCCGCTTTGGCTCCTCCCCCCTCCCCCCCTCCTCTTTATCTCTCCCCTCCACTCTTGTTCTTCCTCTCCCACACACATTCCACTCGCTCCCCCCACCCCCTCTAATCTCTACCTGGAAGCCATGCTGCCGGCACCCACACACTCATCAGGCCTTTCAGTGCATTCCAACAGGCTGCGGAGCTTATCACACACACACACACACACACACACACACACACACACACACACACACACACACACACACACACACACACACACAGCCTGTACAGGCTCACACTTTGGTGAATAATACAGAGAATGATGATGATACTGCGAAATGATGAGAAAACAAGTGTGTGTGTGTGTTTGTGTGTGAGTGTGTGTGTGTGCGCCACTAAACTAGAGCACACAGTGATAAAAGGATGAAGATCAAGAGCGTGACAGCGAGAAGACGCGCTCGCTCGCTCGCTCTCCAGCTCGCTAACTCGCTCTGGAGACGCTACATTAGCATAGCAACAACGTCAGCATGCAGCTGAGCAATAAAGCGCCTGAATCCTGCTTACTTAGTTTAAGCTGCTGTTTGCCGTCTTTCAGCACATGTGATAATGACAGTGACCTGGGAACCAGATGGGTGTCACCAGCACTGCAGTGCACATCACTGGTTAGACCAGGTGTTCCAAAGTAAGGTCCACGGGCCCCTCGGGGGCCCTGGATGGTCTTCCAGGGGTCATCAGCAACACGAGGAAAGTGTCGGCATAATCTGAGCCTGGAGTGGACTGATCAGCCATAACATTACGACCACTGCATGTTCACCGCAGAGTAAAATCCAACAGCCCTGCAATGAAAATTTTGGTCACCCCACTCATATGCATCAGTGACCAGAATATTAGGGACCCCTCCCAGTGTGACCCAGTACAGTCCAACAGCGTCACAAACTACAGTCCCAATAACAATCATTCAAACATGTCAACACCTCTCTCACACACATTCAATCACAATCCAACGTAAAACTGATTGCAGGGCTGTTGTATTATACTCTATGGTGGACACGCGGTGGTCGTAATCTTATGGCTGGTGGGTGGATCTCATTTCAGTAGGGGCAAAAAAAGTTTTGTTGTCATTTTTTTGCTCCTAATTATTTTTTTTGCCAATTTTCTTGTAGTGTTTTATCTCAACTTTTTTTTTGCCATTTGTAAAATAATTTCTTGTTAATTAATTAATTTATGAGCTTCTCACCATGTTTTCAAAAAAGAAATCTGGTGAAATTATTTGGCATGAAAATAGACAAAAATAAATTGCACTGATTCTCTGAGGAGGCGGCGCAGACAGCGACCTCTGCAAGGCGGAAGGAAGAAAAAATCTGTTTCATAAAAAAAACAGAAAAAATATCAACGTACTTACAATTTATGTTTTAGCTGATTTTTATTAATTACGTGAGATTAAATGTCAAAGATGGCTTTAATAATTCCAGGTGAGCAGGCTTACCTGGCTGCCTTCCCTCTGCCAGAAGACGGCGGGCGGCGGGTTTCCTTTGGTGCCGCACAGGAAGGTCACGGTGCGACCCGGCGCCGTGATCTGGTCCCGGGGCCGGACCACGATCTGAGGGGGGACTGCAAGACAGAGAGAAGACAAAGGAAGGTCACCTGTATGTGTGTGTGTGTGAGAATTTTTCTTTTCTTCCGTTGTTCCTATGTTTCCGTGTGAACTCCTCCAGCCTTCCCCTCGCCGCCATCTCGCCCAGTGTCGCCGTGACGACCCTTCCAAGTGTTTGAGTTTATGTGTGTGAAGTTAAAGCGCATACGCGGTTAAAACCGTTCAGGTAAGGAGCAAACACTCATGACGGAACACCGACAGGAAGTCGTTTCAAAATAAGGGTCCCGCTGACGCGGCGGTTCCACAGGAGCGGAGCCGCCATAAAAATGAAAAGCTGCTGTTTTATTTTGAAGTTTGCAGTTGTTTCCATTGTAATTTGACTGATGACACCTGATATCGATGAAGCTGCAGTAAAGACGCGCCGGGGGGGGGCGGGGCTGACTTTTATCGATTCCGTCGCCGGCGACAGGCCTTCCTCCTCAGAGAGGGGAGGGGAGGGGCAGCGGGTGAGGAATGAATAATAAGCTCCTAATTGGTTCCTGCTGGTCCCACCTGATCTCTCGCCGCGCTTTCATCCGCCGTCTCAATTGGCATCGATGGAAAGAGGAAGCGGCAGTTGGGGCGGCGGCGAGGAGGGAAGGAGGGAAGGAGGGAAGGAGGCGGGAGCAGGAGCTGCAGAGGTGGAAGTCACAGACGCTCACGCTCGCGCTCACGAAGACCAGACCAGACCAGACCAGACCAGACCAGACCAGACCCGAGACCCAGAAAACGGAGGCAGCCATCTTCAACTGATGATCTCATTCGTCCGAAGGAGGCCAGGGGTGGACAAGGTCGCGTCCTGGGGTCAAACACGAGCCCCCCCAACCCCCCCAGACTAACTCAAAAAGGTCAAAGTGCACACGCACATCTGGTGGTCTGCGTGTGGACCAGCAGGAGTGACAGGTGACGTGCCAGGCCTGAAATATTCACCAAACGCCCGTGTGGCGTTCGCTTGTCATGACGACAAAAAGCGACACGCACGCACGCACGCACGCACGCACGCACGCACGCACGCGCGCACACACACACACACACACACACCCCTCCTCCCCGCACCCACCACAATACCAAAACTCTGACCCAAATACACTGACAGCTCCGAATATTCCGCCTGTTACGATTCCGTTTGCGCGGCTCGGCGCCGGCCCGTCTGGAGGATAACGATGTTTGATTTGAGGAGGCGAGCCGGCGCGCTCGCCCGGGGCCGTGATAAATAATTAGCAATAATGGCTGCACTCGGCGCGACACCCAGCTTTAGATTTAGGGCAACGAGGAGCATTAGCGTCCTCACGTGGGACGCCAGCAGCTGAAATATACATGACGAAAGCTGCTGCGCCGGCGCCGATAGCTGCAATAAAGAGGAGACGAGCGCGTCTCCGCATATCAAGCTTCATGCCACCTTAGATTCATAAATGGAAGTTTTAAAATGGCGGCTGGTGAACTGGTACCGGCAGGAGGCGGAGTCAGGCGGGACGTGATTAGGCCCTGCGCCGTGGCGGGGACCATGAACGCATCACAACCCCTGCTGTTTTTTTTGGGTTCAGCTGACAAACGTTCCTCAGAACCGGCCCGCGGACCATCGCAACGTCCTCAAAAGACAAAGGAGCCAGAAAAAAAAGCATCGAGGTTGGAAACTGCAATGATAAGTTGATTTCAACAGGGGGCGCCGTGCAACGGTCCCAAACTACAACTCCTCATTTCTAACGTTAATCTTTCAAAGTAAGAATTTAGAGCTTCTGAGCGGGCGAACAGCCATTTAGAAAACGTCTCAAAAACATTCGGTGACTTAACACGACTCATCGGCACGGCGAGCTTCATTAAAGGACCAGTCCGTCCCATCTGGACAGGCGCCGAGTGCCGTGTCATCGCCTGACCCTGAACGCAACGCCTGGCTGGCAGCATAGCAGCTCCACTGAGGCTAAAAAGACCACAGGCTCCCGCCCCCCCGCCGGCATCGTGGCGGGTGAGCGATGGGGGAGGTTTCATTGTCGGGTGAACTGTCCCTTTAAGACGTAGCCAGCATGAATGATGTATTTGACCATCGGGACTCGCAACAGCCCCACAGCTGAGCGTGTATTTCATGATTATTTCATGCAGTTTTGCCTTGTAAACAAACATCACAAGGATCTGGTCTTGGGTTTCTCTCTGGGGGAGGGGCTTAACTGGCGGTGTGTGTTGTGTGCGATGGCGTCGCCGACCGCAGCTTCGTGTTTGGGGAGGAACATCATCTCATTTCACGCCCGTATGAAAGTATACGAGGGGGAAACTGCAGAAATCAGAACCCCGGCGGCGGCGGCGGCGGCAGCGGCGGGGAGGATCCGCCGTTCCGCCGCGTCATGTTTCCCTGACTTGACTTGCAGAGCTGCCTCGGCTTTTCTGGCCTCGAGCTGGTGCTGCAATACTGGAAGGATCAAATTCAAGATGATACTGGTACTTTTTGATGCAATTTTAATACCAATAAATACTGATACCATTATCAACTCTGACAGATATCAATACTGATACCAATATTGATACTGATGTCATTATCAAAACCAATACCAATATCAAGCCGATGCCCATATCAATACTGAGACACTGCTGCATTTTAGAACAGAAACATGAACTTTGCATCTTCTAGCAGGTGCTGAGAACCTGCAGAACCCTTAAAGAACAACCACAACACCTCCTGCTGACGACCACTGTTCTGCCTCTTTTGTACAAAATTGGCCTGCTGCTGGAATCACTCTCACTCTCACTCACACACACACACACACACACACACACACACACACACACACACACACACACACACACACACAACAGGAGTTCCTCAGGGACTCTGTTGTGACAGGCAGCTGTCACAGTCCCACGCTGCTGCCGACGCCGCGTCACACACTCGTACGCTTGAGTAAACACACTCTCATGCTGCTGCTACTTCACGAGCGGCACACACACACACACACACACACGCACACACTTTTTCACACTCTTTTTCTGTCTGTCTTCCCGACGCTGTTTCCTTTCTGAGGCTTTTCTTTCATTTGGATTTGCATCTTTTGTGCTCAGAACTTTGTCCCTTTTTTCAGCACCTATGCAGGAAGTGGCGGGTCACTTCTCCACCAATGAGACGCTGCGACGTGTCAGAGAAGATGTCCGCCGTTCACACCACTGCGAGCGCGTCACTTAGCCAAGTTAAAACACTCCCAGCACGCGCGCGTGTGTGATACATCTGTGTGTGTGTGTGTATTACATCAGTGTGTGTGATACATCAATGTGTGTGCGTGTGTGAGTGTGTAGAAGCTCTTTTAATCTATTTTACACCTCTTTAGGGTTTTACATGAAGTCGTTCTCTCACGGTTTATTTTTGTATGAGCATTCGGGTACAAAATTAAAGACCATGATCATGTTCATTCTGTCACTATGGAGACCGAAGCTCCGCCCACCTGAGAGCCAATGTGACTGGCGTGGAAAATGACGAGTCCTGCAGATGTTTGAAACACTCCAATTCAGCAACGTATCAATCAACATCATCTACCATTAACCTCCATCTCTCTCTCACACACACACACACACACATGCACACACACACAGGAAGGTGGAATGAAATGAGATACTTACTGGATGCGCCAACTGTGATGGAAGCAAGCAAAGAGGCGTGGAGAAGAAGAAGAAGAAAAAAATGAATGGTGATGACGACGATGAAGATGATGGTGATGATGATGGTAACGATGATGATGACATTTAGATACTTTTTTGTGACTTTTTGTCCTAATCGACAAAATTACCATAAACTTATTGACCTTTGACCTTTCAGACACAGAGCGCCGTGACGTCCTTCTGTCCATCGGTGTGGACGTGCGTCATAACCAGACGTTCCTGAGATATCTGGCTCGGCAGGCTGAGACGGACGAGATGGAAACGTAATAACTGCAAACCTAGTAACTCCGGCGGCGTGAAGGAACTAAAAACTGCTCGCGGTGCGTTCAGGTGCTGTAACACGGTGGTAAAGCAGAGCCGCCACAGGCAGTCACGCACGCGTCCTCTCAGTCGGACCCGGATCCCACAGACAAACCCACACTTACTGCTTTTTATCTGCTTTCTGTGTGTTTCACAGAACTCAAAGCTGAACGTGCTCATTTAGGCCCCGCCCCCCAACTACACGCACGCCATCCTGCTGAATCAAATATTTGTGTCACCGGGGCTCGGGAACAGTCCTCCTCTGGAACAGTCGCCCGCCGCCACGGCGACGACGCGGAGCGCCAATGGACTTCAGCTTTTCTCAAAAAACAGCCACATTACAAGCCCTTTTTTTCCATTGTGTGTGCGTGTAAAAGTGTGTGTGTGCGTGTGTTAAAGTGTGTGCGTGTAAAAGTGTGTGTGCGTGTGTAAAAGTGTGTGCGTTGCGCTCAACGACCCACAATCAATCTTCATTTGTGGAGTGGCTGCCGCCGGGAGCGCCGCCTCTCACATCCCCACGCGTGTGGACGCAGCGTTGACAGGCATCTCAATATTCCCTTTTATCATCCCAAATGACAGATCCCTCGTCCGGGCGTCTCTTGGAGGGAGCGGCTTCATTCTCATGCGATGGCGGCACCGCCACCGCCGCCGCCGCCGCCGCTGTTTGATCCCGGCGTTCCCTCCGGAGGGACGACCACACGAGCCATGAAAGGAAGTTAAAGTCATTCTTCTACAAGTGATGGAACAGCGGGAGCTTCAGCCAGAGTGGCTGCGCGTCCACTTATTTATGAGAATCGACGAGATAGAAAGCAGCCTGGTGAGGAGGTGAGATGTGGGCACTCGGTGGTGCATCATGGGTAAAACCGACCATCTGTGCAAACAACAAACTCATGAATTCAGCGAAGGAAACGGCGCAGCGCTGCCTCGGCTCTCCTGGTCTGGAGTTGGTGCTGCAATACTGAAATTATCAAATTTAATATGATACTGATACCAACACTGCTGATATTTATACTGATACCACCATCAATATCGATACTGATACCAATATCAATATCGATATCAATATCAATAACTATATTATGATATCGTATATGGATATCACCATACCGCTATCAATACTGATACCAATATCGATACTGATACCAATATCAATACTAATGCGTTTTCACTTTTTCTGAGAGAAGTAAAGGCATCACAAAAACCCTCATTAATAATCAGCTTTTGTGGCTTGAATCCTCTGATGGCCTTGAATGCACCATCATTATCATCCCATTATCACCTCCCACCTGAGGACTGGCAATGTCAGTGCCTGTGTGTGTGTGTGTGCGTGTGTGCGTGTGTGTGTGTGTGTGTGTGCGCGCGCGTGTGTGCATGTGCGAGTGTGTGAGCCTCACCATGTACTTGCAGCGTGGCCGCCGCCTCGGCTTTGCCGACGCTGTTCTCTGACACGCAGGTGTAGGTGCCCTCGTCCTCGGCTCTCACCTGGCTCAGACGCAGGCTGCTGTCGCCGCGGATCTCGAACCTGGAAGGTCGTCAACGGCAACAGAGACAGGATGTCACGCGCGTTAGCGGCGGGGAGGAGCGTGAATGTCACGGGCGCGCGCGGAGGCGGCGCGGCGGTCGATGCCAGAGCAGAGTCCCACCTCCCACCGGCGTTTCGCCCTGAGGGGGTCTTCAAAGTTTCCTCCAATCAGATTGGGAGAGCGAGTGAGAGAGCGAGATTACAGCGGCCGTGTCCAATCAGGACGGAACTAAGTGGCTCCTCATTGATTGGACGATTGTCTCAGTGTTTGTTCACACTGTGACATGAGAGTCCAGCAACAGGAGCCAGAACAGTGCGACTGTTGTCAGGAGTCACATGATAAACGTGTTGCTATGGTAACAGGAATCAGCGGCTTCTACTTTCCCTGTAATATTTTTGTCTGCGTTCTGATTGGACGCTGCTGTTTCACTGCTGAGATGAAGCTGTGAGTATGGTGGCCTGTCACAACTGTTACATCATCACCTCATCGCCGTTATTCACGCTAACCGCTCATGTGAGTGTGTGTGTGTGTGTGTGTGTGTGTGTGTGTGTGTGTGTCCCGTCTCACCTGCCCCGCGGCAGCTCGCCTTCCTCCCGCCGCCATCGCACAGTCGGCGTCGGGTCCCCGTGCACCTCGCAGAAGAAGTCCACCGTTTCGTCCGCCATCACAACCTGGTTCACCGGCTGTTTGGTGAACACCGGCCGCTCTGAAATAACACACACACACAACAACGCATGAGGGTTGTCACGGCGATACTCTGGGCATTCTACGAGACCCTGCCCTACATGTCGCACGAGAAACTCAAAATTAGCGGCGCCAAATTCGGGCACATGTGTTCTGGCGTCCCGCCGCCTCTACAACGCCACGCTTTGCCCAAGGAGAAGAAGACCAGAAGGAGCCAATGATGGTGGATCTCCACTGACGGACTCTAGTTTCCATGACGATCACAAATATAATAAAACGGTGACAAATTAGCAAAGTCACATTGCTGGTTTGACTGAGGGCAAAAAATTTGAGGACTTCTGCTGAGAAGGTCAAATCCGAGGAACATTCATTCATCTGATGTTCTGAGAGAGGAGACCTTGGCTTGGTTACAGGACCAAGACTCAGCCTGGGAACAGCCTGAGCAGAAGATGACACCCCTGAGATTCATAAACGGGGACTCCACATGGACCTGAACCGTGGTGACCCACCGTCCTTCCTCAGGCTCGGGTTGATAATCTGAGGACTCACCAAACACCACCAGCTCGGCCGGATCGCTGTCCTTCTCTCCCACCATGTTGGTGCCCACACACACATACATGCCGGCGTCGCCCTTCCTGGTGTTGGAGATCATCAGCTTCCCTCCTCGGATCTGAAGGTGGGAGGGACACGAAGGTGAGAGGAGGAGCGAGACGGGCGGAGACGTGTGCCGACGGGGCGCGGCGGCGTGCTAGCGGCAGCACGCGGCTCTGGACGAGCGGTTTTTACTGGCTGCTTGCGTTTGTGTGGCTGGTTACTTTGTTTATTTTGCTCTAAACCACATTGAAATATTGACGACGCTCGACTGATCAACTTCTCATCCTTCGCTGTAGCAGCAGTGGAAGTTCGATACATGTTTACATACATTTATGTTTAATTCCAAAGAATGATACTGTTCATATTATTATGGGAATAAATGCAAAATCGACTTTGCCTAAAACAATATTGTTGTATTGTTTATTGTGAGCGACGTAGACATGCAGTCGTTACTATTAATCACGATACTACTAGTCACGTGTAATGTGCCTACGAGTCACATCCGCTCCAGCAGGTGCTCAGAGGAGCTGAATTTCCTGCTCAGGAGTTTTTAAAATGAGAGGGAACACTGACCGTGACAACATCAAATACGGTACGAGACATTTTTTAACCAAACGTGCTAAATGAGCTACTTGAACTTTGGCCCCGCCTCCGATGTAAACAGCAGCTTTTCTGTAAAACGACGCCTCAACTGGAGGACTCAGTCAATCAGTTCAACGAATCTGAGAATTAGCATGTTAGCATGTAACTGTTACTGTTACAGCTGCGGCATCGTTTGGGGTCCCGAAATGTCCAAACGAAACCAGCTAGCGTACCGTGATCCTCTCGTCTCTGTCATTGACCCGGATGTTGTTCCTCTTCCAGGAGATGGTGGGCTCGGGGTGACCTCGGGGGGGGATGCACTCCATGACGGCCGGCTCGCCGGCCGCAACAACCACGTCGCTGGGCGTCTGGCGGAAGTCATCTCTGAGAACTGTGGGAAAGACAGGTGGCGTCAGACTGACGGTAAACTTCTTTGCTGATGATACGATTCTTTGTACCTCTACATGGGTTTTGATGACCTGCAGCCAACCCGAGTTGAAAGTTCGGTACACTTTCTTAAAATGCCAGCGGAAAACTTAATGATAAAGATACAAAAGGCACAAATTTATTCAGTTGAGTGTGGAACTTTTGTGCCGCTAATGAAGCGTTGAGGATATGCGATCTCCTGGTCCACTGTGGTTCATTAGCCCATCGATCCTCTCACTGTCCACCATGTTTATCATCATCGTGTCCCTTTGCACCACAAAGTAGATATTGCCCGGAGCCTCCTCCAGCCGGCGCCGGGGCGACGGTGTGTTGCGAGGACGGCGGTCCTCCTTTAACTTTTGAAGCGACGCGCTGGAGTTGTATCCTGACACGGTGTCGCAACATTGACAGCAAACAGCAAACAGCGCCCCCTTTTACGGCGTAACGACCCCAAGCTGCACCGCGTTTGCGAGGCCCATTGATCCCGTCTTTTCTGTGGTGGCGGGATGGAAGTTCGCCGGAGCCGCGAAGGTGTGGCTCAGCCTCTTGTTGCATAAACGTTAATGCATGTGAAACGTGAGACAATCTGCTGATGATTAATTACTTGCAGCTGTGGAAAAGACGGCGCGGGATGAGCGGGATGAGCGGGAAGAGCGGGAAGAGCGGGAAGAGCGGGAAGAGCGGTGATGCGGTTCTACATCAGACGGCGTCCCTGTCGCGTCTTGACGCTTGTTGACATTCGATTTGATCAAATCTCGCTTTTGCTTGACAAAGTAAAGCAGCAACGGCGCCGCGAGTCGCTCGATTTAACAGCGTGAGCGAGTGTGTCGAAGCTCCTCATTGACTCAATGTCATGTGTGCACATCAATAATGTAGCTGACACACACACACACACAAAGAGGATGAATTATTTAATCTAGCCCACACACACACACACACAGTCCCTGGGCAAATGCATAAATACATTTGGATGGGAACAAAAAAAACCAAAAAAAAACCAGCGCCCGTCCCCACACACACACACACACACACACACACACACACACACACACACACACACAGAGCAGCACCTCCCTCCCTTCCCAAATCAAAGGCCGCGAGCGTGTGCATCTCAATGTTGGTGCGTGTGTATGGGAGTGTGCTTGTGCACATATCCATCTATAAGTGTCCACCATGTGCAGATA
>CAAKHG010034403.1:0-17327 GCA_901007715.1 Dactylopterus volitans
CTCTTTTGATTTCAGGCGTAGGAGTAACTCTTTTGATTTCAGGCGTAGGAGTAATTCTTTTGACTTCAGGCGTAGGAGTAATTCTTTTGATTTCAGGCGTTGGAGTAATTCTTTTGATTTCAGGCGTTGGAGTAATTCTTTTGATTTCAGGCGTTGGAGTAATTCTTTTGATTTCAGGTGTCGCAGGAACTCTTTTGATTTCAGGAGCAGGAGTAGGTCTCTTCAGTTCAAATGTTGGAGGAGCCCTTTTGATTTCAGAAATAAAAGGAGCATCTATTTCTGCCGTTGATGTAGTCCCTCCTTTAATGTCTGAAGTTGGTGTTTTTCTTTGGAGATCAGAGCCTAACAACGGGTGCTGTGCCGTATATTCTTTGACCCCATAAGCTGGGGTCAAATCTTGTTTTGTTTCTGTCGCCGTTTTACTTTGCGTCACTGTGCCACCGATAGCTGTCAGTCCAGCTGTGTCGTACACCGGTGGGGTCCGGGACGTCTCATAGTATGACGTGCTCGCTGTGTACATCCTAATTTGAGGGACATCAAACATTGGTTTGGGGGATCTAGAGGGTTCGGTTGCCTTGAATGTTGGACGAGGACTCCTCGATTTGACGAGGGGAGTCAACACAGTGAGAGGTCTAATCAAAGCTTGAACTCCTGTCGCTGCATACGGACTCGGACCCGAGCTTGTGGGCTTTGGCTGAGTTTCTGCCGCTGTGGCAGGTCTTACACCGGCAGGAGCTTCAGTAAATGTGCTAACAGCTGGTGTTTCCACCTCAGTGGCCAGTGCCGCCAGCTCAGGCAGAGATATTTTGGGCGCTTCCGGCTGGAAAACTGGCTCTGGAGGAGCCGGCGAGACTCCTGGAAGGTGTGTGGATGCAGAATACGAGGAAACCGTGGTGACATGCTGCGAGTAAGAGTATGATGGGATGGCAACTGTCTGGGGCGAGAACCTGGCGGTTCTACCGTAGGCTGCGCGTTGCGGGTAAGGAGACGCCACATGTTGATACAGCGGTCTGACGGTGAACCGAGGAGGGTGATGGACACTGTAGAAGGTTGCGAGGGCCTCGGGAGTCTTGGGCGGCGTGGAGTGGTCACTGTGCTCGAGGTCGGGGCTGGCTTCATTCACAGGCGAAAGGCTGGAGCGGAAGAGCGCCGCGTACTGCGAGGCCTGAGCGGAGGCCTTTTTCTTTGCGGTTCTCTTTAGGAGCTTCTGAAGCCGAGCGTTGTCCTTCCCTGGCTTGGGCAGCAGGGGGGGAGGGTACTGCTGGGAGAACAGGCCCGGCAGGGTGGCGGCGCTGTAAGCCACCGCCATCAGCACTTCAGCCCCCTGCAGACGACAAAAGATTTGTTTCATTCAGATTTCTGCCTGAAACCTTTTGTCTGATCAAGACTAAAACACAATTTTTCTTGCCCAAATTTTTTGCACCTCCCTACAAATTCTTGCCCAGTTTGAAGCGTTTGTCAGTCTTGCGAAGTCGACTTGCCCTCGTGTCTTCCACACCATTCTTGCAGACCGGTTGTTTTTTTGATTTACAGTTTTGTTTTTCTGTCTTTTGTCGATTCTGATTCAAAACATTTTTTAAAGACTCTGATCTTTCGTAAAGAAGAAGCCGTAACCTAGATCTGTAACCCAGCCTCCACTTACTCCCCTTGAAATAAAGACATCTGTCTGAAGCACAAATGGGCTAAAATAAGTTTGAGTTGTTTTGCTGAAGTCATATTTTCTCTGTAACTTTTGAGTGCAGAGTCAAACTATAAAAAAAGCCAATATTTCCAACAGTAGGTTGTTGTTTGGTGAGGCGAGCATATGACGTGAAAAACAGCATGTCGACTGAATTCATGCGGCTCAGCATGATGAGTTTCTTGCTAAAATTAAATCACACAATTTTTTGGCTCCTCGCTTGCTTTATCTAAGTCAATATGGCCGCCTGGTTAAAGCACTTTGCACCCAGCAAATGTGTATGTGAACCGATGTTTCCTGTTTCACGCGTCATATCTGGAAATCACAAGAATATGAATCACAAGAAGTCCACAATCTAAACCAGGGGTCCCCAAATGTTTTCCTGTGAGGGCCGAATAACTTCTCCCTTCTCTGATGGGGGGTCAGTTTGTAACAGAAAAAGTGTGACGATTGCAGGGGCGCCTAAACTTATAAATTTATTGTTTTCCAGAAAGCCACACAGAACCAAATAACCCTCTCGGGGTTCTTCACAGAAAAAAAGTCAGGAAATAAATAATAACACTATTTATTTAAAAAATAATTTACCCCCTAAAAATGGGTGGTCCTATATTTTTATCACGCACTGTATATGAAAAAAAAATCCAAATTCATCTCTGTTATTGTTCAGGGGGGCCGGGCCAAATGTGGAGGCGGGCCGTATCCGGCCCGCGGGCCTTCGTTTGGGGACCACTGATCTAAACAGACAAAATCACTGAATTTATACAATTTGAACCACTAAAACTGAGGAAATGTAACCCTTCTTTTTCTTTCTTTGGTTTGTTGCTGTTGCAGGTGTGTGTCATGGCGATTACTGAGGCGGCGGCGGCGGCAGCGATGGCACAAACACACGCTGGCTGTAACCTTCTTACGCTTTTACACTCTCAGCATTTCATCAGTATCCAATCAAAACTCAGCAGCAGCAGCAGCAGCAGCAGCAGCAGCAGCAGCGGCGGCAGCGGCGCTACGGTTTTTAATCATCGAACACCTGCACAGCGTCTTTGCCCAGCGTCGTCCTCCCATCTCGCGTTTCCCCGTGAATCGTATCTCGGATGTTGTTATCGTGTATCTGACTGTTTCCTGCGTTCGCCACGATCCTTCCGTGATTGCATGTCGGAGGAGCCGGTCGGATCAAAAGCTTTCAATAAGTCAACCGACTTATGACGTACATAATGTAACAAAAAAAAAAAAAAAGAAAAAAAAAAAAGCTGAGTCAGCTGTTTGTGGCATCACCTCCGGCACAATCGCGCCGTTGTCGTGGTTGAGCTTGCAGGCGCCTTCAACTTCTTGTTTCCATTGTAAAATCCACCTAGATAACTCAAAATCACCTTCCGCTTGAACTGCGCCGTCTCGCGTTACCTTTGGTTGTTCTAATCGTGAAATTGTAACATGTAATTCTGCGTTGGATATCACCGCCAGAGCAGCATAGTTAGACCACAGCCACCAGTGGACCTTCCCCTGTAGCCGCCATCATAGACCCCCCCCCACGAAGCTCCCTGATTATGCTCCGCCTCCAGGTCCCCACCGTCCTCATAGGTTAACTCCACTACTGAAAAAGCTTCAGCATCACCAGATGGGAAAAGCAGGTCAAGACATGAAATATGCACCGATCAGCCATAACATTATGACCACTGCAGGTTTACTGTAGAAAATAATGAGAGGGGTCCCTAATATTCTGGTCACCCGACCAAAATATTAGGGACCCCTCTCAGTGTAACCCAGTACAGTCCAACAGCGTCACAAACTACAGTCCCAATAACAATCATTCAAACATGTCAACACCTCTCTCACACACATTCAATCACAATCCAACATAAAACTCCTCCTGAGGGGAGAACTGATTGCAGGGCTGTTGTATTATACTCTATGGTGGACACGCGGTGGTTGTAATCTTATGGCTGATGGGTGAATATAACCAGTATATACATGTAAATCGTCTGCAGGTTGTTGTTTGTGCTGCTAAATAGGAACCATGAGGCCTTTCATTCGAGTCGCTGTGCTGAAAAGTATTAAAATCACGACTTAAGTTATGCAACACCTCAAAAACAACATATATCGCGCGAGCGTGGATGGGAGGAGCCTGCAATCGTTTAACTCCGGTAAAGAAAGAAAGAAAAAAGTCCAGTCAAAAGTCCAGTTGTGATTTTAGATCCTGAAGCTCGCATCAGAGGCGGCTTTCTTCCGCTCGTCGCTAAAGTGCCGCCATTTTTTAAACCCCCCGACAGCAGGAAGCTGGCAAACGAGTCGGCGCGTTCGCGTCTTCAGGATTTTGCGGCGAGACTTTCCACACCTAGAAGTGATTCGAAGGTTCTTTTAATGAGCTGCGGGTGGCCGAGGAACCTTCAACCATCAAAATACGAACGTCACTCATGCAGCAAATCTGTGGAGCGGCCTTCACATAAAGAACTCCAGACATACCTTTACCTCCAAGCTTTTTAGCTGACCTGTGGTTGTTTTTTTCATCTTGTGTTTCAAACTTGTTGTTGATTACTTTCATTTTTAATTTTTTTTTTTTTTTTTTTTTTTTAAGTCTTTCATCTCCTCTTCTATGTTTTAATGTTCCTGTGTCTGAATTCGACTTGCTGTACTTTTGTGTTACTGCTTCAGATGTAAAGCAGCACTTTGAGCTGCGTTTTATGTATGAAAGGTGCTTTATAAATAAAGTTATTATTATTAATGTTGTTGTTTGTATTTGAGTTTATGAGACTGAGCTTTGAGACAGAGGGTCAGTGGATCGCCCCGGGTGATGTTACCGTCTCCCAGCCGACCCTGAAGTAAACTCGGGCTAATTTTAGCTGCGAGGGCAGAGAGGAGGCCGGCCAATCACCTGCTCCCCTTTTTTAAGACTCCTTTTTGCAGCCTGCATCACTTTCCCAACAACAATAAATCAGCCAGCCGCAATAAACAGATAAACATGCGGGTAAATATGCAGATGTTTTGTTTTTAATTAAAAAAATTAAATAATATTTTTTTAAAAATAGAAAAATATTCATTTAAAAAAAATGTTTAAGGGTTTAATTCTAAATTTATAGGTAAAATTGTCCAAAACACAGAAGGTTGCACCTTAAGTGGATGCATTTCCTGATCACCTGACTGAAAGCACCAATAGACGGCTTAAAGAGAGTATGGGGAGGAAGTGGGCGGAGCCACTGTGACGCCGCCCAGATTGGTTTGATTGGATAATGGATGGAGGGGGAAGTGGGCGTGGGGAGGAGAGGGGGCGGAGCTCTGGAGGACCGAACCTGTCAGTCAAAAACTACAACTCGTGAGGACAATTGACTTCGGAGGCAGGACGTTCTTCATAAACGTATTCGCATTTTCTAACGTGAGAAAGGCACGTGACAACATGTTCATGAAAGTGGCAAAATGCTAAAAAAAAAAAAAAAAAAAACAACCTTTCGCTAGTAAGTTTTCTCATTCTATAGGATGTATAGAACTGCGGAAGAAAAACAAAACACTTTTTTTATCCTAGCCAGGCGTAAACGGTATCGCAGAATCGCCATGGAAACGCACGCCGCCGCCATGTTTATCCACTTGTTAAAGGAAACAGGTCAGATCCGGGATCTTTGCGCGATGTCTCAAAAGTTTGCTTCTACTTCTACTTCCTGAACAGAAATGTCTGCAAAGTGCAGCAAGTGGCGCCGCCGCCTGCTGGCAAACAGAAGCACTGCAGGTTTGAGACGCTCCTGCCTTCACTAGTCTCACTTTTGTGCCCCGCCCCCTCTTTTATGGCGTCTGTGGACAGAATACGCCACATCATTTAGGAGACATATCGGCAAAGGTCATGAGGTCACTGAGGTCAAAGCGTTTACGGTTAGGAGACCGCCAGGCGATCTGGATGCGGATGTTTCCTGCAGGGTTTCTGGCTCTTTTTGAGCTCTCGTCAGTTTTAAAAACAGGTGATGTTTTTAGCCGACCAATCAGGACGCGGCGTTCCTGCTGGTTCGCACATTCGCAGATGTGTCCTCCAGGGCGGCTTTGTCACGTAAAAATACACGCACACATGCGCAAAATATATCTGCTGAAGGGTGAAAGTGAACGCCGGGCATCCGACCTCATGACATCACGGCGCAGCGACACCGGATAGGCCCCCCCGAGACGTGTCGCTGGGGGAGCTCGCCCAATCAGAGGAGGGCTTTTTAAAATGGAAAATGTGAAGCACGAAGGTCTCGCTCAAGAATGAATCATACTGCCGAAATCAGTCGGGCCTAAAAATAAGCGCCTGCTTATGATAAGATTGTTTGCCCCATGCCTGTTTAATATCCTCAGTGAGAACCGTGTGTGTGTGTGTGTGTGTGTGTGTGTGTGTGTGTGTGTGTGTGTGTGTGTGTGTGTGTGTGCTGAGGCCCCTCCCCCTCCCTGCAACCTGCTGCCCGCCTGACACATGAGCGCTCAGCCCTCCTTTTAAGGCTCTGGCAGGTTTGGCATTCGGAGTGTCCTGAAGGCGCTCCAAAGAGGAAAGAGTAATTATAGCCGTGTAACAAACACCGCCGCCATCGCTGCCGCCGCCTCCATCACCGCCGCCATCGCCGCCGCCGCTCCACAATGTCGCGCCTCAAGTGCACGATTCCCGCCCCAAAAAAAAGAGTCATTCACCTCCGGCGAAAGATGTGAGTTCAGATGGAAAGTGGCAGGACTCACCGGGCGAAGGCGCGTGGCCGAGGTCTCGCGGTGCTCCAGGCAGGTTCCCCCTTCGACGGAAGAGCAGAGACTCGCGTCAGGCGCCAAATTTAACGCAAAATAGGAAGCGTCGACACTGGGACACACACACACACAAACACACACACATGCACATGCACGGGCACGGCGCGCGCTGAGGCCAGGCTAACAACGCTAACGCGGCAGACGCCGCCGCGGCTCTGCAAACATCAGCCGGATCTGCAGCCACCGCGGTGCTTTGGGTGGGGGGGGCGGCGTCCGCGTGGGCCGCCAGCTTCCTGCTTCCCGCCCGGAGGATAAAAAAGCGTAACGGAAGCGTTTACCTGTGCGACTGCTGCTCGGGCGGCGGCCGGCCGGCTGCTGCCTGCTTGTCCCAGCCCGGAGTGTCGAAGCCGCAGGTTCGCGTCGAGCCCCAACTTGACCCCCCCTTCCTGCAAATGGAAGGACGGGACGCCATGATGGTCCAAAAATAGAGCCCGAGCCCCGCGCGGGTGACAGCGGTGTTGCCATGACAGCAGCGAGGCGAGGCGAGGCGAGACGCCCCACCGGAGACACCACGGGAACTTAGGTTTCGCCAGCTCAGGGCTCTAAATGTGGGGGCCGAGGGCCACCCAGGGGTCCTGCGAGGGATCTCGCCCGGGGTCCCAAAGAGGGTTCTGCACAGTCCTGCAAAGCGATGAGAAAAGGGCTAAATTTCACAGGATTTCTGTTCTGCAGAAATAATTCAAGGTTTCACTTGTTTTACTAAAACTAAATTTGTACTCGAGAAGGCAATAAAATCCAAAAATTTGAATAGATAAACAGTCGTTGGGTGGCGGTGAAGGTGAGCTCTCAGCACTCTGGGAACGTTCTAGGGGCCAACCTGACTCAGATGAAGGTGCAAAGCTGGAGATGATAAACTACATGAATTCCCCAGATAAATTGCTTTTCGTAATTTTTTTGAATGAAGATGAAACTTTTTGGCCCGTCCGTGCTTCAGGCGCGATGGAAGGTGCTCTGGGATTTCATCGGCCCTTTTGGAGAATCCTGGACTTCAGAGAAGGTCCTCGGCATTCCTGAGCTTCTCTAACCTCCATAAACAGATTGGGCGTAGTAAAAAAATAAAGGGGGGGGATCAAAATGAAGCTTTAGCAGCTTGGGGGCGATGAAGGGCGGCCGGCGTCGCTCCTGCGCTGGGGGGTTTTTCAGGGTCACATCGAGGAGGTCAAAGGTTCCCTGAGATATTCTTACACGTGTTTAAAGCATCTCGGGAGGGTTTCGGATGACTCCTCAGATTTAGCGTCGCGTCCCCGGAGATTTTCACTCTGCGCCGGGATTAGCGAGCGGCTACATGCGACCGCCGGCTACAAATGTTATTGAATCGTTCAGCAGCTCCCAAAAGCACCGGACCAGAACATGGGAGGAGACCACAGGTATCACCATTATCACAGCGGTGGCGTGGCAGAAGCTGGAACCTTCACGGGTGGACGAATCTGATCTGCAACAATGAATACAAAATGTCACTTTATGGTGTTTTTATGTTTCAAGAAGTGAAGTTTAAAATCACTAAAATGCTTGACAGCTGAGTGAGAGGCCATCGCCCCCTGGTGGCAGGCTGCAGTACTACTCATAAGCTCCTCCCCCTGTATATAAGCAGATTAGATTTAAGTCAAGCTTAAAAAAAAAGTGTTCTGAGATTATTTCTGATTGAATGTTTTTTGTGAATTATTTTGTGTCAGCTCCGTTAAAACACCGTCCACATGAGAACCTCTTTGCGGTTCTCTGTTGTGTAGGAGGGAGGGTTCTCTCCTCCTGAGCTGCTGGCGTCCGTGAGGTTCTCAGTGATTCACTCATTCTTGCCTCCTCCGCTGCTTTTCATGCACCTGTTTATCAACACTAAAGTCCAGCCGATGCTAGAGCAGGTATATCCATCCTTAGAATGGAGGGCGCACTCTGCTGGAGGCCGTTGACCATTACAGTAAATTAATGTCTTGGTATATTGTAACATCTTCAATACAGCTGAATACACAGTAAGTACTTCTTATCAGCCATAACACTGATATGACTCTGACGTATAAATATCAGTCCATGTTATCAGCCTGCTGATAAATCAGCCAGGCTCTACTTCATTTTTTTTTTTTTTTTAGTTACAGTTCTTATCAATGCTCAAATACAGATATCTATCTGTGACGAGTAAATATCAGTCGATAATATCGGCTGACTAATTAATCGGCCGGGCTCTACTCAATATCTTAAACCACCAAAAGAAATCAGGCCATTTAAATGTCAAACACTGTGATTATATAATTTACTTTGACAAAGCAATTAGTTACATTTCTGGTATACCAATACCAAATACCAATATATCTGTAACACATAGATATCGGTCAATAAAATTGGCTGGTTAAGAAATCAGTTGCACTCTAATTATTATTTTATTATAGGAGTCCACTGTGATATCAACATCAAACCAGCCACGGCTCAGTGTGCTATGCTAGTAGCAGCTAATGTAGCCAGGAGCTGCTGACTAAGGTCTTGTGGCTTTTTTGTTCATGTTCTCGACCTGGAGGTCTTCAGCCTCACCCGGAATCACTCTGGTGGCTGGAAACCCCCCTCTAGCGAGTTCCAGTTGGGGGGCAGGGGGGTGCAGGAGCATAGTGAGACGCTGTAAGGTCATTGGAGGGATTACAGGAGTTCCTGCCGGTGAGTTCCAGCAGCATTCCTCGCTGCTGGAACTCACCGGCAGTAGACGTTCATAGACTTCCGCTGTGTTAGGGTGAGTCCAGTGTGCACAGTACCAGAACCCTGGACCATTTTTATGGCTCAGGGCCGTTTGAGGCGCTACAGCTAAACTCTGCCTTCAGATGTCCCTCAGTGGATAACACTTATCTGCGGGGTCCCTCAGGGTCTTTTCTCTGGCCTTTAAAAGATCTTCTGTGCTTAGTAGATTCCTTTACAAGGTTTATGGATGCTAAAACCAACAAGTAGCCTGCAGGCCAGATCTACCACCACTACTGCTTCTACTGCTATTCGTGGTGCAACCGCTCATAATATTACTAATAATAGAAGCAGCAGTAACATCTCGCACATAAGAATGTCATTAACTGGCCTGATGAAAAAATAAACCCCCAGAAGTTCTGGAGCCCTTTAGTTTTAAGTGTCCTCTGGAGGATTTCCAGGGGCTCCAGATGGGCTTCCAATACTTTTAGTGGAGGTTCTAATGGTTTGTGAGTGATGTGGGTGGATGGGCCCCTCAGGAGCGGGAGGGGTAGGGGGCGGGAAGGGTCAGGGTCATTTTGCTGGTTCAAGCAGAGAGATGATTTTTTTTTCTCCTGTCAAGTTCCATCTGGATTTCTGCAGAGTGAAAATCCCAGTCGGACAACGTTACGGCTTCTTTGTGGCTCGCTCAGTCCAACTGTAAGTCAGCAGCCAATCGAAGGGGAGCTCCTTGGCCCGCGTTTGTCTATTTGCGTGTGAAAGACATTTGACGCTTGTGGGTGAGCGAGCGGTCTGCTCCTATTCTGTCGCTGTGGCGCCCCCCAGAGGAAATCACACGCCCGCTCGGGACCCCCGAGGCAAGTTGAGACGGAAGCTGGCATAATAATCCACTTTTAGATTAAGCTGGAACAGCGGAGCTGAAGGTAGCAGGACCAGCTCGACCAGGATGCTCCAGGATCTCTGTACGCTTTTTTTTTTGTTTTGTTTTTTAGGCGTATTTCACTGATTGGTCTCCGGCATCAAAAGTAGTCCAACCTGACTCATTACAAGACAAGAACTAAGGACGCTCACGTGTCTACAATAGCAGATATGAGCAAAGTCAAGCTGCGAAACACGCAAAACCCCTCGCAGTTCTTATTTGAATGTGTTTTGGCGCATATTTTTGTTTAATTGCCGCCGAACTGGAGGACCGGCGCTGCCGACCGACTGCAGGGCGAAGGGCCGGCAGCTGCTGTCTGACGGCGCTTCCTCTGAGGAGCTGTGTGGAAGGAACCCTCATGAAAGGCTGAGAGGACCTGAGCTTTTTCGGCGGGGATCGGTGACTCATTCGGGGGGGTTTTTCCCCATTTTAACCAATCTGTAGATTTTGTTTATGTGCCTCCGGTGAGACGGGTCAGGAACAGCACCGGCCTCGCCTCGCTGACGTCCTGCTCGCCTCTCACTCGCACATGAAATTTGCTTGCCTAATGCAGCTGCCCCCAGAATAGCAACCTAGGGGCGTCTTGGCTGCCCCCTTCTCCAAACTTGAGCCTTCCTCCTTAGCCCTCGACCCTTCCATCTCCTTATTGAGTGGCAGCAGAGGGAGGGCGGCGGCGGAGGGGGGGGGGGCGAACTGCCCCAACGCCGTCCCGGGGCCTCGCCTCCAAGGCGGCTCCTCGGCCAATGGGGCGCTCCAGCGGATCGAGTGTCACTATAACAGAAGGACATAATCAGCGCGGTAAGTTTGCAGAACCTGACAGCCAGTCTCGGCCAGGAGGGAGCTCACTTCTTTTCAGCTTCTGTGAGGTAAGGATGGAGGGGTGAGGGGGCGAGGGGGCGAGGGTGCAGGCGCAAGCCCCCCGAACATCAGCCAAACTCAGGTCCAATACGTGTTGAAATCACTGCCGTCGCCGAGCAGCGGACGCCGGCGAGGTCAGGGATGACGGGCAGGCAGGAATAGCGGTTTTGGCTCTGATGAGATGCAACTGGTGCTCGAGTCTTTGTGCCGGCCAGTTGAAAAGCACCAATAACTGTTGTAAATCACGCAAAAGCGGGGTTCCAGCACAGGACTCTTTCAAAGGTGTGAAAGCTCTTGGGTTCTCCGCTGCCGTCTTAAAGGAATTTGTTGTTGTCTGTGTGGTCTGGTGCGGGTCCAGCAACCAGGCGGAGGTTCATACCTGAGGGATTTACAGATGGCTTAAGGCCTTTGAAGTGGCTCTCCGCCTCGGGAAGATGACACTAATAAGTTATGCAATCACATCCCGCTGTTGTCGCCGCTTAGAACGAAGGACGTTCTGCAGTTTCAGCCTCTTTTTCTGCCTCTTAATTTACAGATTTAAGAGCCTCATGAGCTGCGAATGGGCGTGGCATGCCCGCGCATTAATGCGCACATTACTTGAGACTTAACACTTTATCATCTCCGACGGCAGCCAGCAGCGCGCAGGCGGGATGTGGAGGCTGCCTCAGGCTGGCCGGGGTGGCTCTCATAAAACAGAAATCTGAGTTTGGGAATTTAAACGCTGAAAGGGCAGATATTCGTGGACGCCGGGGCACCAGACCTTTACGCCCCCACGGCTCCCTTTCAGGGTTTATTTTAATTCTTGAGCAAACTGGCCTGTGTCAGCAGGGAGCCACTGGAGGATGATTGAAGGAACCATGTGAGGGCGAGGTGGCCACATAAGGAAGTGAAGGTGGAATTATGGGTAGTGGTCCAGGGGAAGGAACCCAATCTTCAACGTCGAGTTCACTGAAACCGGATCCGGGACCTGCGCAGCTGTCTGTTGGAAATAGTTTGCAATGTTGGACCACCTTCATGGCGGCCTAATGAGACTAATGGGCAACTAATCTGACGTCTAATCCCTGATGGATTCAATTTAGAATAAACTCAGATCGCGTGTTGGTCAGGGTTTCGGTCCGATTGCGGCCCAACGAATGACAGAGCTAAGACGCGTCCGAGGTGTGACGGACTTTGCCAGGAGATAAGAGTCTAAACACCTTTGGTGCCAAATGGATGCAGGGTGACGGCTGACGGCAGGGGGTCGACCTTTACCGCGACCCCGGCAGGATTTTATGTTTCAATCTCATCTCCCAGCAGCTGAGAACAGACCGGAGGCATAAACCTATGTTTGGCCTCCTTCTCATTTATCACTGGGGAGGCAGATTCAGGACTGAGGCTCGAGGCTCGAGTTTCGGTCCGGATCTAATTATAAATTGGGGATGTTTTTCATAACAAATGAGATATTTTTAAAGCCATTAGAGAAGAATTTACCTTTGGAGTTGTTGTTTTTTTTTTTTTTAGTCTAGGGGGTGGAATTCTGTGGGCCAGCGGGGTGGGGTCTGGTCAGGGTGGGGTCGCCTTCAGATATTTAAGACATCTGCAACTTAATCCGGCGCTATAAATACGCCGGGACGCTCAGCCGCTCCGCACCGACGCACTTTTAAGTGGTTTTCTGCTCTCTTGCCTCCAGGTTGCAAAGTCCACTATCACCATGTCTGACACAGAGGAAGTGTAAGTTCCCTTTTCCCCTTCACAAATTCAAAAAGCTTCCATTCAGAGTCCATTGTTTTGGCGTCTTACTTCGATCACCATTTTCTGCGTTGATGGCCGGAAAAACGGGACCCTGAATCAAAACTCTAAATGGGACGTTGTTTCTCTTCTGTCTTGCAGCGATCAGGTCGAGGGTAAGTAACACCTTCCACGCCAGTTTCTTGAAACCAAAAAAGAACAAAAAACGATCCCTTTTAATTGAGGTGCAGGTACCGTCCGGAGGTTCCATGCTAGATCCCAGCATTCACTCTGAACCTAACTGACTTTTCAGTCCCTCCCCTCATAGAGAGATATTGGACAAATCCATATGTTTGCAGGTTTGGCTTGACTCCTCTAGATTCTAGTCATGCAACGATGCTCTCTCTCTCCTTTCCAAACAAATCTTGCACAAGTACCACCGTCCACGCTGTCGCATGGTTGCAGACACCATCGCTGACAACAGGACAGTGCCAGCGGTCCCGCCGATTTCCCAAAAAAAAAAATGACACTGGCCTGTTGGCAATGAGTCCTGCAGCTCTGCATGACCAACTGCAACTGTGCAGTCCTCCTGGGCTGAGCGCGCCTCCGGGTGAACGGGAGCCTCGGCGGAGCCTCGGCGGAGCCTCGTCCAGGGGGCCAGGGGGGCCCAGCTCAGCCCAGGAGGACTGTGTTGTGTATGCTTTAGCATGGATCCCCAGTGTACCCACATTTTGCACTTGTGTTCTGTCCAAAAAATGGGTACAAACGGGATCTTTTGATAATGTTCTTCTGCTCCTTTCTTTTTCGGACGGACGTGAAGAATACGATGGTAAGACGCAGCCTGCAGACTCCGGATGATAAGTCTCACGTCACCGATACTAATTTGTCGTTCACTTTTAATTTTTTTTTTTTTTTTTTGAAAACGTGTGCCCTTACCTTCCACATGGACCTTTTGGTGGCATGCTGGTTAACACTAACGCTAGCAGGGATAAACAGAAAGACGCAGGTTATAGAGGAACAGGTTTCGCAGCAGGTCAGAGTCTCGTTGCGTCTGCGACACTAAGAGTTTCCCCCCGGGAGCCGATCCACATTTCATCCATCCATGACTGACCATCAATGACTGACCTTTTCCTTCCTGTAACTGCCTGCTGTCTCACCCGCTTCAGCGCCATCCGGCGGCAGATCCCCCCCCCCCAAAAAAAAGTGCCTCCCTCCATGAACCTCCTTACATCTCCCCTTTCATCCACTCACCTCTTCTCCCTCTCTCCTGCTTCCATTAACCCGCCCTCCGCCGCCCTTCCTCGCTGCATGCTGTGTAGAGGTAGAGGAGGAGGTAGTAGAGGAAGTAGAGGTGGCCCCTGAGGCGGCCCCTGAGCCAGAGGCAGAGGCAGAGCCAGAGCCAGAACCAGAGCCTGAGCCAGAACCAGTGGTAGAACCAGAGCCAGAACCAGAGCCTGAGCCTGAGCTTGAGCCTGAAGGTATGTGGCATGGAGGGGGGTAAGAGGGTATTCTATCATCCTTTCCCAGGCGACAGGTGCGCTCCACCGGCTACAGCCAGCCAGCCAGATCCCATTAAACTGGACACGCGATCACGATGCCTGCTAATGCTAACACTACCTTCCTTTCACCTCTGGACCAACGCAGTGGGCTAATGCCGCACTTAAATGATGCAACATGGGATTACTTTTGTAAAAAAAAAATACATAGATTAACTCACATTCAGTTATTACATTATTTATAGTATTACATTTTTTTTTTTATAATCTCACATTTTGGGCTGATGTAAAGAGCTCTGTCTCTAAGCTAGCATCTGTTAAATTAGCTTGATAGTTTGCCCTAAAGTGTCGCTGTAATGTGGTGAATTTCATGAAAAAGTATTTCTGAATTTATTTTAGCAACACTAGCATCATCCCCTCTGTGTGAACTAGCTAGGTACATCAGTTCCTGCTAGCACATTAGTTCACATTAGTCAGGGACTAATCAGATGCTAAAATTGATTATAAGCTTACAAAAATCCAAAGTTGACATCAACTTTAACATAACTAACGTAACTAACTTTACGTACAAAGGAAACTAATAATTCTATTTTCTTCTCATGAGAAAATGAACCTTTTTGTCAACTTTACCTCGTGTCCCTTTAGCTTTGTAGCTTACTGCGTGCTAAGATGTTGACAGGGGGGCCCAAGCTAGCTGCAGCTAACACAGGAGACAAGTTAAAAAGAGGCTAAACTGGCTTCTTTCATCCGCCTAACCTCACTTGTATTACTTTACACATGTACTCTGAGTACTTGTATTTGGCGTACATGGTTGCTTTTTCATAATTCTGATATCTGATGAAGGTCCCCATCAGATTCTACCCCTGAGCGGCACCTTTCAAGGCTTAGCATGAAAATAAAACAACAGTTTAACAGTATAAAAGGAAGAGAAAAGCAGTTGTTTCATACTTGTGACTCTTTTTTTCACTTAGACATTCCTGTCCTGTGTTAATTTAACGTAACGACGACCTCATGTAAACCTTGACATCTAAACGCTGAATCTAATGACGTTTCCACCATTTTTAAGTTAAAACGAACCACTGCATCATTCTTGTTCCCCAAAATCTTAAACTGGTTTATAGCACCTGATGGCATGTGAGCACATACCGACGCGCTGTTGTCGCCTGCCGGCTGTAAATTCTCAAATAAGAGAATTACGTTATTTATTCAACTGAAAGGACATTTTATTTTGCTGTTTTTAGAAACAAAAAGGCTTATAATTGAGATCATTGAGTAGCGTTTTGGTTATTTCTACATATTTCAATAAGAAGCTGCTGCTGTTTTCAAATTGCTACTAAGCTAAGATGGAAAAATCACTATGCTAAAGCTAGCAGCTGATTATTGATTATTATTTGAGAGTTTACAGTCGTGAAATGTTCCCGCTGATATGCGAGCGAGTCGCTAGCCGCCGACGCAGGTTGGCAGCTGGCGACTCGCTCACATCAGCGTTTTAGCGTTTTTTGCTGCCGCTGTGCTCGGCGCCTGCTCGCCCGCTCGCTCGCTAATGCTGTTGTTTGTTCTGCTTTTTGTTTTGTTTTTTCGACGCTCGCTGCATGCAGAGGCCTTTGAGGAGGAAGGTATGTTGATTTTTTTTTTTTTTTTAAATTTGTGATGAATCTGAAATCTGTCGTTGTGGTTTTTTGTTGTTTTCTGTTTTTTTAATTAGCCGCCACTGCCGCTGGCTGTTGCTGCTGCTGCTGCTGCTCACAAACGAATTCAATCCCACTAGGAGCGCCGCCTGATTGGCTCATTGGGTTCAAATTTATTACAAAAAAAAAACCAAAACAAAAAAAAACACCACATATTCAGAGAAGAATTTGTGAAGGCAAAAAAAGGGTGAAAGAATATGAGAGGCTCTCCCACGCTTCAGCTTCCCTCGCCACGTGCATGGCATGCAGACGCCAAAAACCGGTTTAAACGCCGAAAGAAGAAGTGGGAGGGGCCGGATGGGGGCGTGGCTTTGTCTTTGCCTGTGTACAAATGGTTTTGGGGGTCAAGCCAAAAAAAAATGACACAAAAACCGGTGAAACAGCAACACGCTTATGGAGAAATGATGATGATGAAGATGATGACGATGTTCCACTCGCAGTAACATTGTTCACATTTACCGCAACTCACAGCCAGCACGGTCCTCCGATAATCGCTGTAACTTTAAGAGAGCTGCTTTCGTACGAGACCATTTCATGCGTTTGCTTCTGTTTCCTCTAACCACAACTTAAAGAGTCTGTAGTCATATTTTGGTTTTGGTTTTTGTTTTTGCTGTATAGAGCAATAACCTCAGAGTTTAATCCTTTTTAATGCCTGAGAGAAATGAAATCTGTGTTGTTTCTAACCCCACGAAATGTACTTGTCCCCTCTTCATTCCTTAAACCCGCAGAGGAGAAGCCAAAGTTCAAGTAAGTTCATGTTGCCTGATTTCAGAGATATGATTTAAATTACAATAAATAAAAAAACAAAACATGCTGTTATCAATAATAATTAGAGTGCATTCAAGACCGTAACGCTCTCTCCTAGGCCGAGCGCTCCAAAGATCCCTGATGGTGAGAAAGTGGACTTTGATGTAAGTAAAGCGGCGGTGGCGGCGGCGGCGGCGGCCTTCCCGTCTCACGTGTCCTGATTGGCCTCCTGAGCGTCTGTTGCTCCGCCTCCCGCAGGACATCCAGAAGAAACGTCAGAACAAGGACCTGATCGAGCTGCAGGCCCTGATCGATGCCCACTTTGAGTGCAGGAAGAAGGAGGAGGAGGAGCTGATCGCGCTCAAGGAGAGAATCGTGAGTCTGCCGGCCAATCGCGTGCCTCCGCCGGACCACGCCCCTTAAAATCGGTGCAAAGGGGAGTTTGAGCCCAGATGAGGCGCTGCGCTCGCACACGCGCATGACGAGGCTCACCCGGGTTTTATTTTTCGTCGCAAACGCTGTAAATATACCTGAAACTGAAAAGTAATAGAGTAACTGTAAAGTAACTTCTGCTGCTACTTATATCAGTTACTCAGTGTTTCACAGATTAAACTAAACATAATTTATAATACAAAATGCTCATTCCCACTCAGCCAAAACATTACGACCACTGCATGTTTACCATAGAAAATAAGCTGTCCCTAATATTTTGGTCATCCCAGTTATGTGCATCAGGGTGACCAAAATATTAGGGACCCCTCCCAGTGTGACCCAGTACAGTCCAACAACAGCGTCACAAACTACAGTCCCAATAACAATCATTCAAACATGTCAACACCTCT
>CAAKHG010034410.1:7585-19313 GCA_901007715.1 Dactylopterus volitans
CTGACTGAAATCATCTTGATGTTTTCTATCCGCATGTGCGTATGTGTGTGTGTGTGTGTGTGTGTGTGTGTGTGTGTGTGTGTGTGTGTGTGTGTGTGTGAGAGAGAGAGAGAGAGAGAGACAAAGAGAGAGAGACAGAGAGAGAGGCAGGAAGAGAGAGAGAGTGGGAGAGAGAGGAAGTGAGGAAGTGGAAGAAGAGTGAGTGTGAGTGAGTGAGTGAGTGAGTGAATGAGTGAGTGAGTGAGTGGGTGAGAAATTACCTGAATTACCCATCTGCAATAGGCCTCCTCAACAAGGCCCGAAACCCCCTTTGACTCCCCATTGACACAGACCCAACTCTCTGAGCCAAGGCACTGCACTCTTGCACACCCCTATTTAATACTTTTATTACATCCCTATTTATTTTTCTGTTTTTTTTAGATATATATGATACATTTCTGTATCATACATATATCTAAAATATGTATATTTATACTAAAATATAAATGTATATATATATATATAATTCTGATTCTGATTCTGATTCTGAATGACATTCAGGAAGCAGAACTGAATGAGACCCTTGTCAACCACGTCTCCATTGACGTCGCTCACTGACTGGAACTCCTGGAACTCGTCTCTCCAGGCTGCATTCTGTCTCTGATAGATTCACCACCAGCTTTCGATTCCTTGATTGGCAGGACTTCTTCCTTGAAGCACACAAGGTCCATAACCTGTGCGATTTCCATCCTCTCGCAGAAAGCACTGGAATCTATTGACATGCACATTCTCGGTGCCAAGATCTGATCTGATTAGTTTTGGGCAACCCGCCCGCTCACTAACAGCCCCGATGAAATAAGACGCAACAACCTCAGGTTTACTGTTTGTGAAATTAGCTTGCATCCAGATGATATGGCGTGAGAAACCATCTATACACCCATTAACTAATGGATACCCTCTGGGTCCAAAACAGATTGCACTGCATACACCAGATCTCTCGTGACCCGCAATCCTGCTGATCTGCATCTGTCAGTCATCATCCACGGAGACGCCCAGGGCCTCGTAGCTGGTCAGCTATGTAGTTAACAACTGCATCAGGATCACCTTGATTGCGCCGCCGGTAAAGCTGAAGCCTCGCAAGCCGTCTCTTTACATGTCGCACACTGATGTGAATGTTATCTGTAACAGCGAGGCATGATGCTATTTCAGCCCGCGTGAGGCCCTGATTGAAAAGATATCAATATGCTCCTGCTCCGACGACATCGCTGCACCGAATGACGTTTCCTGATTTATATAGTTTTGTTTTCTCGAGATTTCGAATTAATTATCTTGTTATCTTGAGAAAAACAAAGTTTTTCTGAGTTGATCATGTCGAGATCTCAAGATGCTTAACTCGTTGTCACGGGAAAACAAAGAAGATATAATGTATGAATGTATGACCCTTCTCGGCGAGGTGAAGAGGCGAGGACTTTTTCTTTTTTTAGAGGATAAGACCATGCTGGACAAACGCTCAGAGAGCAGTACCTGTGCTCAAATGGAAATTATTAGTTCAGGTTTGAGTGGCGGGGCAGCTCGCCCACACCAGCCTGGTTGCCGTCCCTTGTTTATAATAAAGAAGTCAAACTCCATTTTGAGACACTCATGTCACGGGGACTCGCGCAGGGGTACTTGGTGTGAATAAACTACGTGCCCATCAACAATCAGCCTTTAAGTGAGAACAGCTGGTTTACACATTATAATCCTCACTTTTTTCCCGAACCAGAGAGTAAGAGTTTCCCGTTGCCCCAGCAGCGCGCCTACAAATGTGCAGCCGAAACAAACGCTGGAATGAGAAACCCCGGAGAGCAAACAAGAGGGGAAGTTGCAGCCGCTGCAGGCTGGAAGACGTCGACTACCCCCGAGTTGTAGAGCAAATGGACGTCTGGCAAATGGACAGAGGGTGCTGAGAAGCTTTTCCATTTCGCCTTGTGGTAGCCCAGCAAAGACGTGGGACTCACAGGCGAAAGACAGAGGCGGAGATACCCCTGAGCACATCGGCCCCCTCCGAGTTTAGCGAACCACGATTCTTTGCCCACAGTGAAGCCGCATCACCCACATCTCAAGTAACGCTCAATGCCATTTTGTAATCAGAGCAGTCCCTAAAAAAGAAGCCCACACATCTTTCACACCTCGCCTCTAGATTTGAGCATGAAAGCTGATAAAAATGACTGTATCGCGGGCTATTTTAAGAGCTGACGAAGCTTCTCCAGTGCCACAGAGCTTCCTGGGGAGCAGCTCTCGCAGGCTGAGTAGTACTTTCCATATATACTTTTCCATATATCTGTGGCATTTCCCTTTTAGTAGTGGCTCAGCTCACATGCCCATACACCTGAAGACGCTAGTTTGTTATGCAGATGTGGCGCACGCATAAAAATATGCGGCGTGCTTGCGTTTACTCTTGAAAGTGTTGCTTACCTGTGTTTACTGTGATTGTTCTTTTAAGTACTGTTTTGCTAACTGTAACAAACAAGCACCTCGGTGTTGCGTTTGGCACCCAGAGTGTGTAATTTTACAGCTGTTTGCAAGACGAAGCTTTTTGGTCGATGAGAAAACAGAAGAGCGGAACCAATTATGCACCGGCGGCGTTGCACCAAGGTCACTGAGGTGAGGGACCCCCCCCCCCTTCCCCCCATCACCCCTTCGCCCCTCCCCTCAGGGAAAAACATGGGAAGAAAATCAGTTGGTTCATGACTTCGCTTGTCCGGACATTTCGTCTGTTTTCCAGGTCAGTACACCGCGAAACAAGTGTCTCCTACAGCTAAAATCAACGTAGCACGAGTGTTTAAACGAGGAATTTGAAGAGAGCGCGAGTGCAGAGCCGTGCGTGACGTCACCGCTAGAGGATATTTTGAATAATGTTATTTTCTGCGGATGTGATGTTTAAACGACCCGTGGATATTCCCATTTAATGAAAAAAAAATGTAATTGGTTAAAGTTTAAAGGGCAAGTTCTCAGTTGTGTGAGGTTGAATCAGACAGATGCTGTATTTTGAGTCCATTAACTTTCCCTACATGTGCGAACATGTTGAATGTTTTGGGATGAGAACTGTCATCTGTCAGTCATTTAAACTACAAATAGTATTTTGAAGTGAACGTAGGTTGGCGTACTGCACGTTGCTCAGCCAATCAATTGTAAATAAAAGTTGTCGCTTTATTTGCACTGTTTTATGGTTGCTATGGAACGGCATACATGCTGAAGCGGCGCAAAAAAAGAACGTTCAGTCGGTTTGAAGTGTTTCTAAACTGACAAGTTGTGGGAAAGCAAGAGAAACCGTACCAATGCACATTCAAAGAAAACAAAGACATTGAACCAAAACGCTGAACGTTGAAACAAAAAGACACTTTTACAGCAGGGAACGTTCAACAATGAATATTTTATGTTTCTGACCAAATTGTAATAAATGCAGAGAGAACTTGGGAAGTGAAACATTTGGTGCATGTCTTCACTTCTCCGGACACTCTCTCAGCTACAAGACGTCGAACCTCAATCATTTTGTGACTGTGACGGAGGCGGTGCTCTCTTTTGACAAATGAAGGACATGGCGGTCCAGACAGACTACGCCCGTCCACATGCTCCATCCTGGGAATTTATGATTTGATTTGTCCATCTGGTATCCACAACAACAGTCTGTTGGGAGAGATCTGGATCATAAAAATGATAAAATGAGTATAGATATAGAAATGATAACATAAAAATATTCCAAATAGGCTTTAGACAGTCTCACAATATGATTGTGTTTCCAACAAAAGTTTTTGGTTTCAGTCAGTTCCTGAGAAAAACGCTTCAACTGTTAAATGTTATACTTAATTTTTTTGGCAGGGTTGAGAGGACGTGTCGGAGCTTATTTGCTCTCCCCAAGGAGCTGATGCTGCCCGTGGACCATGCAATAGATTAGCATAAAACGCCTTTATATTAAACATCGCTATTAGATCCATTATTGAATTTTTTTTTTTTTTTTTGATGAATGCAGGTTTGAATTTATCAATAAGACAGGAGACATAAATAGCGGTTTTGTTTGAATAACAAACAAGTGCTGCCCCTAATTCCAGAGAGGTCCATCACTAACCATTGAAGTCCCCCTCATAACGAGCAGCAGGCTATACACTGTAAATATATAATATTGTTTTTACTGCAAATGTTTTACAAAAACGTACTTTATGGTCCATTTACGTATCATCATCTTATTAATGCCTTAAGGAGGAGTTGTTGACAAATACCTGAATAAAACACATATATCGCTTACACTATGATACATATAAATTCTCAATAGTTGGTGCCAGCTTTGTGCACATCTGACTTGCTCAATGAGGTGTTGGCAAAGAGTTTCAAATTAATTCTATGAGAGCTTAAAATATTAGAAATGTCTTTCAAAACATGATTTTTATACAATGCAGGAATCACGTATAGAAATAAATGAAGTTTGATCAAATACTGTAGTATTGACGTGATTAATGATCCTCATGCAGTATATATCATTATAATCTACTAAAATGTTAGTCATGCATTTAACAGATATCATCCCTGGTAGCTGTCTGAGGTAAACGCCTGGTTTTCGGCGCATGCTGTGGGGCTGGTAGGCGATAGCGGAGCTGCTTCCAGAAGGAGGAGGAGGGCGGCATGGAGCAGGAGCCCTCCCAGATGACAGAGCGCCCCGCCTCGCCAACACTTTGTAAAGCCTCCGGAAACGCGCCTGGCGTCGCCACATCTGTTGTCTGGGTTTTAATGAAAACCAAACTGTTCTGCCGCTCCTCAAGGGTTGCATGGATGTCTCCGAGCAGGCTAGACCCCAGATCAGGATCCATGGAGGCGGGGACTAAAACCAGCATCCGGCTCTTCTCTATGCAGTCTAACACCGCCTCTGCTACAGCTGCCATAGACCAATATTCCACACTTCATTAGGATACACACGGAGCAAATAATAATGACAGAGTCAATATTCTACAATAATTATTAAAGAGCTCATTACTTACCTTTCCCTGGTGGGATGTCACGGTTGTTGAGACAAAGGCTGTAACCAAACCAATCCTCCAAAACTTTCTCCAGCCATTTTCTGTCATCCTCACCCAGTCCCGCATCTGCATCGCTCTTATAGCTCATCAAAAAGGCATCATACCTCTTTCCATCTAAGCCAACAATGACAAGCAACAGGTTGTGTTGTCTGGCTACTTTACAGTGATGCTGCTTTTATGCTGGATATGAATGCAAGTACAGTGTGGCTGGCTGCTCTAAGAAAAAAAAAAAAAAAACATCGTGCAATTGTAGGGGAAAAACAGGGACCTGTTCAAAGTTATTTGGAATGAAAAAGATGACTCCTACCTGATGTGCCGCAATTGCATCCAAGAGTATCTCGCAGCAAAAGAGTGATGTCGACTTTCAGCTTCAGACAAATGGCTACTATAACGACAATCACTGCCACAACTCCCACAATGCTGAACAGCAGGAAGCGTGAGGAGGGTGGATGAGCTGTGTGGGCTGGGAGAAGTAACGGGCGGTTACATGTGTGACCCAGAACCCAGGCTCTCTAAGTGGAAAGACACTATGATGGATTTATCAGCCACAAATTCATGCAACATCAAAGTTCGATTTGATCCCTGTTGCTTTCAACAAATTGGAATTTATGCCTGGGCAGCATGTGCCTATAATACAGTATATATTATTTTCTCCTTTAAATGCAAATGATCTGTAACAGGGGCAAGTGGGACTTTGGCCGCCCGCAGACCTGAACCCTTCACTTTTGGATCTTACAAGCAGGTAGGCCGCAGCAAACCCAGAGAGGGTTGCCTGGGAGGAACACTGCTACTTTTGCTCAGCCAGATGGAAACATGCTTTTATGGTATTGAGCTGCACAGTCTGTGTGGCTGCAGCCACCAGGGGAGGATAACGTGGAGGGGGATTAGTGAGGGCCGGGTGCATTTTATGGCACAGCAGGCGCTGAGGCTACTGGGTGCCTCTTCTTAGAGATCATCCTGGGTCATCAGTGGAAGCTGCAGCCATACTCCAGAAAGTGGAACTCCTCACTCTGTCCATTCCCCCTGCTGCTCAATGCAACTGAACAGGCAATGATTTACTTAACAACTTTACCCATTTCATTTTACATCATTGCTTCTCAATTATTCAGCGACACTGACCAGTGTGGAGGAGCAGTCCAGTACATCCCGGTGCTGACCAGAAGCACTGGAGTCATGCGGGAACTGAACAGAGCTCCTCCTAATTGGACAGTCCAAATTTGACCCCACCAAAACACGAGCAGCTACGTGATCCGTTTATGTTAATTGACTGGCATTAGCCCATAAGGCATTCCTTGGCCTGGACTAGTGCTATCGAAAGGTTTATGGATGCCACCACCTACAGTGCTCATAGCCACCGTAGGAGGTGACTGAAACATTCTGCCACAGGTGGTTGAGGATTACAGCAAACCTCTCTGGTCACAGGGTTAAGGTTTGGGTTGCTCCCTGATTGCTCCACACCGTTCCATCTTATGGAGTGACGAATCCTTTCAGAACTCTTGCTGCCTTTAAGAGTCCTGCGTTCTAGCCTTTTCAGCAGGCTAAATGATCCACGCAGGAGATGAACAACCCTGAGAAATGCACACTCAGATTTCCTTTGCTTTTTATCTGATACAAAAGCTTTTATTTATACTCCAAAAAGCAGAATGCTGATTTTATGAAGACAGTGTGGCAATAGTCATCTCACGAATTCACTATGTTGCAGTGGAGAAGTTCCACTTGCTGGCAGTCCACGATTCGTTGGAATTACGGGTAACTCACTACAGGTAACAAGGTGTTCTTCAAGGAACGGTGGCTCAGAGTGTCAAACGTCTTACGTGCCACTGTTATGTGCCAGCCATGCTTAGCCACAAACGCATCGGCATACACAAGCCTTTTGAGTGTGGAATTAGCCATGGCTAACGTGTATACGCTCATCCGTTGACTAGGTTGGATTTGAGGGCTCCAGCCAGATGACGCTACAGTCCGCACACATTAGCCACACTCAGCCAAGGCGTTGCAGCAATCAGCCGAGATGCGTGGCTCATCACTTTAAACATGATCAGATTTCGTGTGGGACAATGGCTGCAAGCAGGTCGGCAAAGAGACACCTGATGTTTCACCTGATCTCTCATCTCATGGCTTAGGGGATTATGCTGGAAAGTAGGGTGCTTGGCGGAAAGTAGCATGTTTGCTGGTGGGGTGGTGGTGTGACGAGCTTTGTCAGCACTGAGAAATTGTGTGCAGAAAGGTGGGCGCTGTCCAGAGAATTGTCCTCTAAACCGATTGCTTGTTCGCCCTGCTGCCAGGTCCTCCGTGCTCCAGTGTGAGCACTCATCCAACATCGCCTGGCATCCCATGGTCCACAAAACTCTGTCCCACCTCAAGCAACACATGTGGTGGCCTTCCATCTGCTCCATCTGTGCCAGCAGTAAAGCCTCCCGTTGGGCTCCTGCTGGTTTCCTCCACCCCACCCTCCCCCTTTTCCCAATCAAGAAGCGGTTGTGTTTGTTGTCTCTGTTTAAGATCGGGTCTTGTAGATGGCTGACTACTTCTTCTTCTATCAGGTGGCAACACAGCAGCTGGCTCACCCCGCCTAGTTGTAGATGTCCTGACCCAGGATGACAGAAAGCGGCTATGCTGCTGTTGCTTCCTTTATCTCTTTCAGTCTCTCGTTTCTGCATTGCATGATGCTATATTATGTAAAATCAATATTGAGCATCATGATTAAGGATTAATCTCTCAAAAAACAGACCAAGAGTTCTGTGTTATGTTTAAATTTGGGTTAAATTACTTGGTGGCAGCATTTAATAATGTCTGGTAATACGTGATCATTGCAGCTGATAATATACAGCTTAAATACTAAAAGAAGATGTATGTCACTATGATAACAGAGCATTTATCATCTATCAGATAATCTAATAGCTGAAAGCTTTTGCTCACCACTATGAGTAAGCTACAGTGGATAAAAAAAATAAATATCAATTTTACACAATGCATGGACTTGTGATGATCACTGACAGCCCAAGTAACGTTCCCGGTATCCATATAATTACGTAAACTATCCACACATTTATTTGTTTCAGTTGCCTGACAAACAGCAGTTTCAGCATTTACACCAAACTAGCTTACTAGCTGTTAGCTACGTTTGGGAGATGTTTAATAGTGGCTTATTTTCGCAACAGTGACCTTGGGCAACACTATGGTTACCTGGATGAGTAGAGAGCCGAGCTCAGACAGGGAGACGCCGCTTTGAAGACGCTATTGCTGTGTGTTTGTGTGTGTGTTCGCACAGCGTGGCGCGGGAAGGGGCGTGTCTGGTTTTTGGACGTGCAGCATAAAATGGGAATAAAACAACAAACTAATTGAGCAATGATGCCCATGGACCAAAAAAAAAAAAAAAAAACATATAACAGAAAAAGGGCACTTTCAGGTTAAGAGGGCAAAGGGGCAGGTCCTTAAGCAGCGCCTGCGGTCTATCATGCATGTCCCTGTCTCGACATGCTGGAGAACTATGAAATTACGATTTGTTGTAAGCAACAGGAGTCTGATCAAACTTTAATGTCTCTCGGATTTGTGGCTGATGAACGTGTGACATCTTTTGAGCTTTGTAAATTGAATAGAAACAACAATACACAATCATAGAGGCCAGAGTTGTATGAGTCTATCCTTCTTAAATACCATTTTTGGCCAGGACAATGGTGACAAAGCTTGAATGTTTAGAGACAGATTCCAGTTTACAGGTGTAAGACTTGGATAGATCTTTCTCTGACAGGCTTTTGAAGATTAGGGACGCTGTCGTCTCGATCTTTTCGCTGTCTTTCACCCTGGAGAATAAGAGAAATGGAGCAAGGACTATCCAACTGTACAACTGTTAGCTATGATAAGAGTGAGGTTATGCGGCTACATTCAGGAGTTGCTCTTCTGAATTCATCATCATAAAGTGTTTACCGTGTGTAGCTGTAGAAAACTGGTAAGCTGCTATTTTTTCCCACGACTGAGCTCCCACTTATCCAGAACACCTCATCGAGGCCTGAGTACAGCACAGCCTTACAATCAATCACCATCTTTGAGTCTGAAAAACATTTTGCACAAGTATTAATGATTTGAGGTGCTGCAAAGTGCGAGGCCGTGCATCTACAGAAATACATGGCAACTCACGTAAATCGGCATGAAATACGTCTTTGTCATGCGGTGAAATGATCTTTGCTCTCCCAGACTTTTCTGTGAAACAAGGAGAATACTGTTAGCATGTTTTAATTTTACACCTCCAGATAAATATACCCAAATGTGACTCCTTCTTACTCTTTGGCTGGACATCCAGCTCCACTTTAAAGCTCCTGCTATATGTTTGACCACGAAACAAGTAAGAGCGGATGCAAGTGTAGACACCACTGTCTTTTTTCTCCACACTGGAGAAGTAGTTGTCAACTTCCAACAAGGAGTCACCCTGCTGCACGATGGAGAGGTTGGAGATGGAAACCATGACACAACACATTCAAATGATATGCTTTAAAAACAGTCAGAGATTTGCGAGATGACATTGTGAGACAGCCATTTCTTGCTCATGTTCAAGAATCTGCTGCGTGTAAATACCTTTTGCCAGGAAATGCCGCTGCTGGTAATATTCGGCGTATTCATGGCCGGGATGTTGATTTCTGGACAATTCAATCTGCAGGTCTCTTGGGTGTAACATTTTGAAAGGTACTCACTCTCCTCGTCATTCGGACTGGACAGTGTCAGCTTGAACCAGACCTTGCTGCTGCTGTTCCTCCCATTTCTTCAAAGAAAAAGTCAGTATGGGGGTTATAAATTTACACTTGGTTCGAATGATTAACCCTAATTCACAATTAACAGCCTCTATTCACATCAAAGTTGAAAACAAGGTGGCAGAGTGGAAACATCTAGCTTTAAATGGAGAAAATGTTGGAAAGTAAATGCAGATTGCGTAATATAACGGTCAGAGAATACCGACACTATCTGCACTTAGTTGACAGGAAGGCTCAATTTACTGTGCGTTCCTGAATGCAACACTAACACTAACAATAGCTATTGCTAAAGAGTGCCGTCTTGACCTGCTCTGCCAGGAAAGACTCATGCGATAACTTTTGTTGCGATTCGCCACTATAAATAAAACTGACCTGACATGCTAGCGGCCAAAAATAGTTAGCAGCCGCAAGGAAATCGGTCAGACTGAATGTGAAAGTCTGTGTTTCTGTTTCTGCTGTCACAGATAAAATCTTTTGTGCTTGTAAATGTCGAAAGTTTACCCAAAGGAGCAGGAGTAATTCCCTTGATGGTTTGAAGCCCTGAGAATAACAAGGCTCCCCTCATGAAGCAGCACACCCTCCTGCCTCTGTTCGTCCGGTGACATGTCGGTCAGGTCAATCTTCTGGCTGGTGTAGCTGATCCAGGTCAGTTTGCCATCGCCATGACGATACCTTCGAGGACAGTGCAGCGCCACCAACTCACCGGCCTTGACAAAAATCTCCTGAGTTGGTCTCGGACAAACACCTTTGCACGGGTGCCACAAACAACGGTTAGTTTTTGCTGTGCGACCCCATGAAAGAAAGAGCCAAATTTCAAATGGAGTAACTGCTGTTGTTACTCTTGTGCTCAAAATATCAGTTCATGAGCAAATTACTTCTTTCCGTCAATCAGAGAAGCTCTTCGTGTTGGCCGTTACATGTCAGACTGGCTGCGATAGATTTGGGCATGAATTTTCTTTTATCAATAAATACATTTACATTTAATTTTCTCATCTGGTAGATGCCTTAAGCAGCTGATGAGGGAACACCAGTAAATCTTCAGTGCAGTCACAGATTTGGAGTCAGAGCATGAGGAGATCATGAAATGAAAAGTTTACGAACGTTTGTGTAAACGCTGTCATGGCTCTTGGTCAATCAGACGTATTTGTCTGGGGCGGCATGGCTCAGTTGGTAGAGCGCCCGTCTAGGAACCGTGAAGGTTCCTGGTTTGATCCTCATCTCTGTCTCATCTCCGAGACTGTCTCAAAGTGTCCTTGAGCAAGATACTGAACCCCAGATTGCGCCTGGTGGGCAGGCTGCCATCAGTGTGTGAATGGGTGATGTAGTGTAAAGCGCTTTGAGTACCATCAAAGGTAGAAAAGCGCTATAGAAATGCAGTCCATTTACCATTATTGATTGAGACAGGGATGGCAATGCCTGATGAGGTCCCTCGAAAGGGAAGGAGGAATCTGTATGACTGAGTTCAAAGCCAAGAACTCACTTCACTGGAATAACCGTTGTTTAGATATTATGTAAGCACAAGTTATTCACTTATCAGCAATATACCATAGTGCAGAGAAAGTGTTATCTCCTTGTTCCCCTTGTTTGGAGTTCATTCAGGAGGGACTGGACTCATTATGTATGACACATTGAACTGTGTTTCGAGATGATATTGACTGATACTATTTTGTATCAGTCAACTATTAATTTTTTTTTCTTTTTCCATGGAGCAGGCTGTCCATCTCAGGCCTGCCTGCTTGGATTTCAACAAAAGTCCACTCTCTGTGCGGGTCAAGTGGCTCCAACAGATAAGTCCTTTTCATACCTCTCATTCTCCCAGCTTCTCCAGCTGGCTGCCCACTTCACCTGCTCTCTCCCCGTCACGCTCTAATCCCCAAACTGTCCCCCTCTGACTTCAATTGCAGTCACTCACACACACACACACACACACACACACACACACACAGATCGGAAGAG
>CAAKHG010034419.1:6521-17649 GCA_901007715.1 Dactylopterus volitans
TTTGTAAACCCCTTTTGTCACGGTTCAATAATAACGAGACTTCTATTTTACACAAAATATATTATCTTGCAAATGGGAAAATAGCTGGTGCAACATGGGATTGAACTTAACTGTCACTCCGAAATCTGGTGCTTGTTTGTTGACCCAGAAGTAGTTCTCAAAAAGTAGTTTGGGATGCTGTCTAGTTGTACGGGAATGTAATTTTAAGGAGACTTGATCTTACCCCGAAATTTAAAGTTTTTTTTTTTTTTCTCTTTGTCCCACACTCCTCCTTAACTCCGGTTTCCTTGAGTTTCGTCCCTGGTCGGGGTAATAATGCAATACAGAGCAACAGGCGGGAATCAGTGCAACTGGAGCATGAAACTAGTCAGCATTTTAAACCAATATGCCCAAGCCAACAACTTCATAAGATGTTTAACAGACTTTTATGCATTCTCCTCCTAAAAAAAAAGTGCCCGGTTCTAACACAGGGACGTTTAGTTTCATTTGGTTTTTATTTAGTTTCAGTAACATGCTGTGTTTTATCAATACTCGGTCAAATAGTCAGTTCATGTCTAATCAAAAGCAGCATTGGAATGTGTGGCATCAGTGTCACATGGCTTTAATTCCCCTTGGTCTTAAGGGGTGACGGACGTATAATGTTGCTGGTATGATGCCCACATCTACGACTGTTCTCACTTCTTTTTTTTTCTTTTTTTTTGCGTGCGTCTTCCTAAAAACACTCCACGTTTTTTATGTTAAGAGCAAAAAGCAACGCTCCGACTGATCATGGCTTCACCTGGTTTACCCTTCAATTTGTCCCTTTAGATATCAACCAGACCGTCAGTCAGTCAAGTCAGTCAAAAGTATCCCCTTCTTGCGTTGCAGCAGAAAAGCTTTTTTTTAGAGTTGCCTTGCTTCCGTTTGGGCCGGCTTTATCCCACTCGAAACGTGATGGATCGCCAAACTTCCTCAAGTCAGGAGCGGAACCGCTCGCATTAAATGGTTTTTTAGAAAAGAAGCTGTTATACACATTTCTATATGTGTCATTTCCTTAAGGGACGGAGGTGGTTATATTTAGCGTGGGGTTTGGTCCACCGTGTAATGAAGTCCACAATACGTCTGGCCGGCAGATAAGCCTTTTTATAGCAGGAAATGTTCCGGCTCAGGGGCTTCTACATCTTGGCCGATTCGGGCTCCGCTGAGCCTCTGGGAATACTGATCCCCGCTGTGGATGCAAATGAGGGGAACTCTGCCCAAGGTGAAAAAAGAAAAAAGAAAAAAAAAAGATTCATGCAGAGCAAATTAAGCCAGATGACTCCTCGCCCGTTGTGGCTTCTTGGAATTTCGGAGGCCCTTCCAGAAGCATAACACATCTTCAAGTTGGCTCGAAATAATGCTTTGATTTACAAACACATTTCATACCTCCTGTTCTGAGGGCCCGACAAGACAAATGGTGCCTCAAACGGCCACATTATTCAAATGACGTTTTTTTTTTTTTAAATCAAAAACATGCAATATGGATCAAATGCACTTTCTTTTCTTTCTTATGTGGAAAGTGCAAACGGCACAACAAGGAGGCAACGCAGCAGCGGTGTAGTGTCGGCACCACCGTTTACAGGGTGCTCACGCTGTCCATCCAGGAATGAAGGCAACCTCACCCACTCCAATAAGACACTGACCTCTTCGAAGAATGACAGTCGACTACATTTGCAGTGCGGCTGCACATGTGAGAGAAAGTATAAATGTCCCTCGCATCCATCACCGCCATCGCAGCTCAGTGTTGCATAGAATTTCGGTCTAAAATTGTCTTGCAGTTTGCAACGTTGCCAAAACTGATTGACGTGCATGCGGCGGTTGATTATCTTAAATACGGGCTGTTGTGCGTCACCAGCTGATTCATTAAAATTCCCTTTGTCACTGAGCTATCTCCTGCTGCTTGCGCTGGCCTAATCATCGCTCTCGTGGTAGCGATGACTCAGTGACTCCAGATGTATCCCCGGAGTTGATGGAGACCAGTGAAAAATATTATACAGAGAAAATACTAGATAGGTCATTTGTCTGTGAGGTCCCAATGAATGCTCGTGGTGCTCTGTTTCTGCTCCATCATAGCTGAGGTCCTTCATGTGGATTTGGATGATCAAATAGATGTAAACTTAACCCACCAATTCATCCAAACCAAGTCTTTTGTCCTTCTGAATGAAATGATCGATGACATCCTTTGCAGTTCATAGCAGTAGTACTCCGAGTAGAATCTGCAAGACCAAACACACTTTCACAATGGAAGGTTACAATAGACTTTGTTGAGTGGTTTATTATTCGCCCACAATCTAATGAACATGAAAGATAACAAAAGCACTGGCCTCCCTGAAATCAGTGGAACAGCTCTTCAATTGTCTGAATATAAACCTCAAAGTGACACTGACGGATATGTGTTTTTTTTCTTTCTTATGTACAAATAAAAACAAATTTGAGGAAATTCATAGTATGCAAGATTTTTTTTTTATTTTTTTTATTTCTACATGTGCACTGCTCTTAACCTGTTTTGACAGTGCTGTGTTTACAAATTGCAGCAGCCCCGGTTGTTGCTATTTAAAGCCGAATTACTGCTCCGTGTGCAACCCTAACGAGCTTAAATCATTATGTGCTCACTTTCAGGGATCCTGACCGCTATAAATGTGTTCCATGTGCGGGATGATTTTCTCCTTTTTTTTTCCCGTGCTCCAGGTCCCATCAGCAGCATACTGGTCAACACCTATGGCTGCAGGCCTATCGTCATGATGGGAGGCTGCCTCTGCGCCACTGGCATGATCTTAGCTTCTTTCTGCACCGACGTGTTGCAACTTTACATTTGCATCGGGGTTATTGGTGGTAAGTCTATTAAAATCCCCTCAAGTCCATTTGGAGTTAATTTGATTATCTTCTTCTAAGTAGCAGGTTAAAAATAGCCGTGTAGTAGCGGGAGGGGGATTGGTTTTGTTTGTGCGGCAAGGTGTTTGTTTGGGTTTTTACCTTTTCGCTAAGTTATCATGCTATCTTTTGGGGGTTTTATACGCAAAAGCGCTTTGTAACAATGAATATGAATTAATACTAAATTAACATTGAAAATTGGAACAAATAAAAAATGGATCCATACGAGAACGTTAGGACAAAGTAGAATGGTCGTCTTTTGCGGACAAAGAGTGCAACGTCGCCTCTCTCTCACTGGAGAACGCAAACATTAAAACATTAACGCCAACATGCAAACACTGTCAGCTATCAGCCCAGTAAGATACATTTCAATAGCTGCTGCCAATCTGCAATTTAAAATGTTTCAGCTCGCTTTTCTGAAGTGATCTATTCAGATTTGAAGGACTGTGAAAGTGCTGGAAGACGCTAACAATGAGCGTATGACATAAGTGCTCCGTAAATGCAGGTACTGACAAGATAAGAGGCACATCTGCTGGACGTGGCCCCGGTGCTGGCTGGCTGATACCTGTGCGGAAACTTGAGATTTCTTTCTGGCAATAAAATACAAAAGCCATGGATAACTGAACGGCACCGCAACGAAATGAACGTACATAAATTCTATCCGGCCAAACGGAGCTAACACCTTTTGCGTTTTTCCTTTCGAGAATCACCCACAATCCCTCGCCATTGCTCGAGCTGCAGTCACGGTTTCGGTTTTACGACGGCAAATTGAACAGTTGTCCCGTTTGACAGGATTTCACATGAACCTAACCGTTTGCTCTTCAGCCATCAAAGGTCTTCCAACACTGGTTATCGTATTAAAATGAAATTGGCATCGCTCATGACTAGTTTCTGTCGTCTTCTCCTCCAGGACTTGGGTTGGCGTTCAACCTGCAGCCGGCACTGACGATGATAGGGAAATATTTTTATAAGAAGCGCCCCATTGCTAACGGGCTGGCAATGGCAGGCAGTCCAGTGTTCCTAAGCACCTTGGCACCTCTCAATCAGTACCTCTTCAACCAGTTCGGCTGGAGAGGCAGCTTTCTCATCCTCGGTGGCCTGCTGCTCAACTGCTGTGTCGCTGGCTCTCTCATGAGGCCTCTCGGACCCCCACCCAATAAGGTCAAGAAGGATGAAGAGTTAGCTGCCCTTGCCACCACAACGAAGGAGAAGCACACCGCCTGGCAAAAAATCAACAAATACCTGGACTTGACCCTCTTCAAGCATCGCGGCTTCCTCATCTACCTTTCGGGAAACGTCATCATGTTCCTGGGCTTTTTTTCGCCCATTGTCTTCCTTGCAGCCTATGCTAAGGACATGGGAGTGGATGAGTACTCGGCTGCCTTCCTGCTCTCCATCTTGGCTTTCGTTGACATGTTTGCAAGGCCCTCAATGGGGCTACTGGCCAACTCGCGCTGGATCCGACCCAGGATCCAATATTTCTTCAGCTTTGCTGTCCTCTACAATGGCGTGTGCCACATTCTCTGCCCACTCGCGGATAGTTACACTGGCCTGGTGGTGTATGCGGTGTTCTTCGGCTTCGCCTTCGGCATGGTCAGCTCAGTGCTCTTTGAGACACTGATGGACCTGGTTGGAGCTCAGAGGTTCTCCAGTGCTGTGGGACTCACCACCATTGTGGAATGCTGCCCGGTCCTCATTGGTCCACCGCTTGCAGGTACTGTCTTTCGATCTTGGGGCACATTTTAATTAACCTAAAAGTTTATTTTTACCCGCATACTTTTTGCATTCCTAGCTTTCTGCACAACCGGATTAAGTCAGTTACTTTTAACTATTTGGTCAGCAAACGAAGCCAGTTAAAGCCCTAAACCTTGCTTTACTGACAGTTCGCAGGACGGCTAATAGGACAATACATTCATGTTGTGTATCAAAGTTGTTGCGTGTCCAACACTGTGCCACACACTTGTCTTGCAATTGTCTGCAAACGAGGCCTTTATTTTTGGAGCAGTTAACTCTGGCACGGCTGGTTAGCTAAGATCAACTGTTCCCTGAGAGATCAGCTGGGTTCGGCAGTCGCATTGATTTGTTTTGCCGACCTTAAAAAAAAAAAAAAAAAGACCTTAACGTGTCACAAAGTTACAGAAGCATCAACATTTAAAAACTCTGTGCTGCCTTGCAGGGAAACTGGTGGATGTCACAAAGGACTACAAGGCCATGTACTTCTGCTGCGGAGCTGTCGTGATTGTGGCCAGTATTTGGCTCTTCATTGGAAACTTCATTAACTACAGACTCCTGGACCGCGAACGCAAACGCGCAGAGATGTACAAACAGACCGAGACGGAAGATCCGGACCGCGACCAGGACCAGAAGGAGGCTGACGGGGATGCCCAGGCCTCGGAGGAGCTGGTCGACAAAAGCCCGAAAGATGAGGAACCTATGCAGAGGGAAACCAACATCTAGGTCCGGCCACCGCTCCGGGCAGCCGTCTTGTCACCGACCGGAGCCTCCTGACGTCCTCAAGTATGATCGCATGGCGTTCCAAGCCAGGAGGCGCCTCACAGCGTTCCACCAGACTGTGTTCCCCCGCAGTTCTCTAAACTGCCAAAGCAACATCTCTGTAGCGGGTGTGAGGTGTAGCCAGAGAGAAATTTATAAGATTCTGTGTGCATGTGAAGACAAGTTTAAAAAAAAAATGGAAAAAAAAAAATTGGAAAACTGAGCACTACCAACTGTATTCCCTCTCTTGCCACATTCACCTCATATCAGATTTACTGTAAATACACGACTGCAACTGGGGGGACAAATATGCTCACGGAGGTTTGGGCAGCAACAGTTGGTAATGTGGGATTATTAATTTTGAAGAAACTGGGAGCAAATATAGCGGCAGATCATGGAGCTGTGAGTTATATTGATCGTCAGACAGAATCCGCTGACTGGGAGCTGACAGGAGACGCATTATCTGTTTTGAGCTCGTTTTAGGAGTCCGCGTTTGGTTGAAAAAGCTAAATGGATCGGATCTTTAAAGCCGCGGCAGCAAGCGCCGTTCCGTTCTTCCTCCCGTGTCCTCCGATATGACTTGAATGTGGCTCTTTTCCGTGTGTGTTGCCTCTCTTCCCCAGAGCACCAGCAAACCGAATCCACACGGCCGATTTTAGGGACAGGTCTTCTTCACAACACACCGAGATCTCGGAACGATGAGGCAGAACTTTAAACGTGTTAATTTAGCGTTTGCAAACAGTCGATCCGATGAGTGATATGGCCAATTTGGCAAGCTAAATTCCCGACTTCCATGAATAAAGGAACAAAACGTGTTCACAGCCCAGGTGCTAAGCTGCCTGAGCGCTGCAGTGCTCCACTTGAATATTCTGATCAAAGAGTACGTTTTGCTTCTTACGGCGTCATTTGTCCCACCTGTACGCTGCACTTGAAAGTGAACTGGCAATACTTCACACCAGACATGTTTATAAAACTGCTGCAATTCAATGAATTTAATTATGATTGAATGTAATTTCCCCCGTGGGCCTTAACGACCAAAAACCATCTATACAATAGTGTGTTGTTGTTTTTTTGTTGTTTTTTTGTCTACTTGTAAAGCCCATGAGCAATACGTTGTCATATTTTAAAGCAGATATACAGGGATGCATTTCTTTTGGTCAGTATAAACATTCTGTTGGTACATTGCCTTAAATGGGATGCATGCAGGCGCGATGCTCGGGGCGCGCGGCCGTGTTAGCGAAGCTTTGTGCAAAAACGTGACCCACTTTGTTGCTGTGATCGTCTTTGGTCTCGCGTGACGTCTCCTCAGTCGCTCGCTCGCACATCCACATCGATGTGCCACCGAATCTAAATATTGCTACCGATGCGACTCGCAAAAAGCTATTTTCAGCCGCGCTGTTTTGCACCCCCGAAAGTTGCGGACGACCATCCGTAACGACCGTCTTGTCTGCTGCTCTCAGTGTCAATATTGCTTGTCCAATATTCTACTCATTCCATGCGATAATTTGTCCCAGTGTTGTGCTGCCGTGCTGTAGCTTTGGCCTGAAAGCCTCAAAGCTTGACCCATGTGGTCCACATTCGAAGGAATCATTTAAAAAAAAAAGAAAAAAGAAGAACGTTATTGTATTTTTTTGCAGCTTTGAATAGCTGGACAAGTTTTCAGAATCACCAAAAAAAAAAAAAAAAAAATGGACGCCCAGCGGCTGCTCTCGGTCGTGTCTCATTTCAGCCCATGACGACAAAACACCACACAACTGTGAAAGCGTCTCTGGTTTATGGGGAAATCAGAGGGATTTGCCGTGTTTTGGTTGGGCGAATCTGGCGGAAACAACTTTGAGAGCGACCGCGGGCGCCATAGCGCTGCGCGTACGGCCGCCGACAACTGATTTGCACACCGCTGGATGCTCCCAGTTCCGCTCAGCACTTGACTTCCTCCGACGGTGTATTTCCATTTCGAGACGGGGCCTGACTGCGGCGTGCGGTCGAACCCCGTCCGTCGTTACTGTGTCGCGCCGCGTGTTCCGGGGGTTTAACTGTTCGCCGTTCATCCGTCAGCTCCGCCGGCTATTCGGGCTCAAGTCTCCCGTGCCGGCGCGCCAGCGGTTCATGCCAATATTATGAAGTATTTTTGTATTGACATGTCTGTAGCTTCCTTATAGCTTTGTTTAATGAAAAAAAATAAGAACTCTATGAATGTTATCCTTATTTTTTTTTCCACTGGCCTAGTGGAAATAAGGTTAAATTCACTGGAATCACTATGCTTACTGTACATGATGTTTCTCACTGAGGGAAGCAACTCTGCTGTACAATCACTTTATACCAAATGACACTGCCCTCTGCTGGTTTCAAACCATGCACACATATAGATTAAAAAAAGAAAGAAGAAGAATTTTCTGTTGCAGTAGGAGAAAACTAGTTATCCTTTATTTCTCTATGTCCAGATAAGATTTCAGTTTTAGTTTGTTTTTTTTTGTCCTTTTTGTCCTTTAAAGAGCAAATAGGGGTTTATCAGTGCTTGTCTTTGTTTTTAACGTGAGGTTTGTTTGTTTGTTTTTTTTGTCAATGCTTTGGCTTCTCTCTATTTTCAATGTTCTAGGCACATATAATTAAAACTTGTGTTGCTGTGATGGAACTAAGCTGAATAACTTTGTAAAAGTTTTTAAATGTATGAATCACATGACTATAAGTTACACTCCACATTACCACTCAGGAGAGGTCCCCAACATCAGTGTCCTGTTTTATGCAATAGGGATGGTCCCCTGTCACGTGGTTTCTTTGTTTTCTAGCAACGTTTAGCGATTGTTCAGGTTAAAGATGTTTCAGCTCAAAACAAAGAAATTTGTATTTCGTTGTGTTGTCCTGGAAACGTCAATTTGTTGCAATGTAAAAAAACATCTTAAATGATAAAGAACAAAAGGGAACAAGTTGTGATGGTGTAGTTCAAATAGAGATAAATGGAGTGGAATTAACGTACACCAGTAGCCTTATCAATTATGTAGCTTAGCATATGCTGTTTTTTTTTTGGTTTGTTTGTTTCTTTTTTCTATGTGTGTACATTTAGAAACAGACTGAGGGATTCACAAACACCAAATGCATCACCGATGTTAAAATGTAAATGGATTTCATCACTTCCCTCCTCCTATGTTTTATTTTTGCAAATGCACATAAAGTTCACTTTAGGAAAGTGTTGACTTTTAGAAAAGAGCAGACTGAAATTAGCTTCAGTTACTGCCGCATAGCTGCATTTGTGTTTCCTTATGTGTAACGTTAAAAAAAAACAAAAAAACGAGTGGATTTTCAGAAATGATTAAACAAAGTTAGTTTCATTAATTAACAGAAAAGGCCTCAAGATGCCGCCCACAAACTTATTTTCCACAAAGAGCCAGAGGTAAGGAAACCAAAACAAGCTAGCAATCAACACAGGCCCTTTAGCGCGGAACACCGCGGAACGCCACACAACAACACTGACACCACGGCAGCCACGGAACCGTTCCTCCCGTCCACAAGGTCCCCCCCTTTCCTTTTAAGTCCTTGAGTGGAGTCAGGTGTGTGGCGGGAAAAACCCCCTCCACACTTGGTGAGGGGCACTACCTGCTACACGGGAAAGGGGAGGGAACAGATTACGGTCCTGCGGCCGTAACAGTTTGGAATCCCGATGAGGAACGTAGAGGCTTTGAAATCGGTGACAGCCGGAATGCGACTGGAACACTTTTTTTTTTTTTTGTGACGAAATCGAAACGAGCCGGCGTTTCACTTACTCTCCAGACCAGTAGGGGGCAGCGTATTGCAAGAGAGTTCAGTTAAAGGGGGGGAAACACGAATTTGATTGGATTATGGATCAACGATACGAGCGGCAAAAATACAAGTTTCCCGGTGGTTGATTTAGGCAGCCGCTCTCTGATGCCGTCGCCGGAGAACCAAAATGGCTCGTCGAACAAGACGACACACCAGCTTATTTAAATAGGCAGCAAATTGTATTTGGTCAAGTTGCTCAGACTGTGGCTAGATTATTGCTACCATGTCTTATGTTTCAGGCAATTTGTTACCAACACTTGTGTTCCAGTCGTGAGGCAGAAATAATACAATCGCATAAGCCCCTTTTTTTTTTTTTTTTTTTTTGTTACCGCTTGAATTTTGGCGTCGCCCCGCCAGCATTACGGTTAATTTTGAACTGCCATGCTCACCTCTCAACTCTCAATTGGAGTTTCAGGCCCTTTTCAGCATTTCCACATCCACAACTCCAGTTTGAAACACATTTTATTTATTTATTTTTCAGTTTAAGCAACACAAATCCATCCCCACTGCGCGAGTCGAGGTAATTCCCGCCAGCTCAACGTATTCCAGTCTCCGGGACCTGTCTCGCAACTTCTTGAGCAAACTTTTTTGAAATTGGAACGTTTTGCCTCGATGTGGCGACACGGTCAGCGGGCGTTGACGTACAAAGCGATTTTGCTACTGGGAGGACGAAGGACTGCTACTGTCTCCGGTTGTTAAGCTAACCGTGCCTTAACTGTGCTGTAAGCGGCTTGTTGTGATCGTGGCGTCGTCGCTGAAATCGCCACGTTTTCGTGTGCGACTCTCCCCGCTGTCGGGACGCTTTCGAACGAGTGTCCCATTCGGGCCTAAATAATCAAAACCGCACTTGCAAGGATGCGTCCTCACGCTTGGACCTAAGTACTGTTGTCAGTCTCACCCGTCACCTCAGTCTATGATGTCCTTCCAGTAGCAGATGGCAAATGACACTGCAGGCATGAAGCCCTTGTTTCAGATGAAGTCTTTCCACTACCTCTGCAGCCATCATGTCAGAGTGAAAAGTATCACACGGGTATAAAAATGATTCTTGTTTTTTGTAATTCTGATGTAGTCCATTAACCCAATAAAGTATACTGTATATCCAAGCAAGCATTTGGATGTTTCGTGTTTTGTTTTAACCAACGTGACATTTTCTGTGAGAGTGGAGCAAAGCCGCAACTTGTGTTCGAAAACAAAAACGGTGAGACGGGAGCTGAATCGAACGCTCAGTAGAGCTCCTTGGCTATTTTTTTAAATGGAACATTAATTTGTATGTGTATGTTTATTGCTTTTTCGCTATATTTAATAATTTTTTGAGGGCCACTTTGAGGCCTGTGACATTTTCTGCTATAAATCCTGCAATTTTGACAACATTGGATTCAATTGGATGAAATAATGAAGCGATGGCAATTTTTAATAGCGTATTGTTGACGATCCCTTGTCTTCACGACACACACACACACACACACGTTGCAAACAAATATGGATGTAACCAGCAGCGTTATAATCGGCATCGCACACAAGTGCAATTTGTCACAAACTCAGAGGAATGTCAAAGTTAAGAAATGTCCAATTTTAGAAATTTAACGTTTGGGTTAAAAGCAGCTCGGCTCAGAATAGCGTCGGCTCGGTAATGGATTCTCAAGGGATCGGGTTTAGTTTGCCCGTTGACACACCGCCGCATATGTGCATTATTATTGTCTCTGCTGTATAAACACTGGAGCCACTGCGTCGAAGTGTGAGGGCGCTGACATTTCTCATTAAAATAATTGCCATGTATATAGCTCCCGAGTATTTTCATTAGGGAGCTAACATTAACAACATCACACATTTCTGACATTTTAGAGCAGCTAAATTCTGCCGCTTGTTGCTTGTGTTCCATTAAGAAATAGCAACCCCCCCCCCCCCCCCCCCCCCCCCCCCCCCGGGCGGCGGGGGCCCCCCCCGGCAGCCC
>CAAKHG010034423.1:4229-18249 GCA_901007715.1 Dactylopterus volitans
ATACGGATGCCCAGATTTTTTTTTATTTGGGTGGTGGTGGTGGGGAGAGTGGAATAGGGGGGACTGGGATTCAGTGCTTGCACGGCTGCTCACACACACACACACACACACACACACACACACACACACACACAAAAAAACCTTTCCAGAAGTTTTCATTGGGATGATGTTTGCAATGAATTCATCATCCTACAGGAGAAAAAAAAACAAAAAAAAAACATCCCCTCTGAGGGATGAACAGCTGCAATGGTGAGAAAAGCTGCCACTGAATATGAGAGATCTTCATATAAGAGTGTGAATGATTATTTGGCTCCGCTGCAGTTTGGCTTTTTGAGGTGGCCATGTCCAGTCAGGCGGGAAAAACTGGTCCACGTTACCTTGTTTTAGTTGTAACACATAGCTTTCGCTATGTTTGCACCTGGCATGTGCGCCTCTTTGCTATTTTGTCAGCCCTGAGGTGGAGATATTGGGCCCTGTTTTGGACCGAAAACTCCGGGGTTCTTGTCAGAATTTGGAAACTACGGCACCTAGCCCTCTCTTTGCTCCCTGATTGGGTATTCCCAGTCGGCTTTTGCGCGTTACCTCCAGTAACAGTTCCGCATCGCCGTCAGTCCTTGCGAAGAAACCTTGGGTCTTCCCTTTTAGCTGCTGCTTCTGTGTGTCTTCACTCCTTCAGACCCCCCCGCTTCCTGTTTACACCTGCTTGTGCACGCCCAGTGTCCGTGACTGGTCAAGTGATATGTGTTTTAGTTATGATAGGCAGAAATTAAATATATTATCTGAAAACAGTTGTCTGGACGGACAAGTTTCCCCGCCCTGTCTTGATTCGGCCCTGCGTGATTGTGACCTCTCAACACAGCTTGGTGTATTTTTTTTAATTTATTTTTTTTCCAACAATTTGCCTTTGTTTCCTCTTTCGGTGAGTTTGACGAGCATGATTATTTGCCTGCTTGTGTCTCCTGACCCATCTGACTTCACCTTAATGGGGACACATTGCCGGGTCCAAGATGTAATTAACTGCGAACATGATAATGCAGTTAATCATCCTGCAAAGCATCGCAGGGCTCTGCTGCCGGACTTCCCGATGTCCAGGCAGACAGTGGAGACCATTTACTTTCCTGGACAGTAAAAGTCAACTTTGCAGGTCTGATAGTTGCAGTCATCCATCAACAAGATAGCTGATGAAAATGATGCTCCCTGGCAGCTCACTCTCAGATCATGGATGTCAAGGTGTCCTAGAATACACCCTGAGCACAGTCAGTGAACAGTACCTTGGCACACAGTGATGGATTACCTCCCTCAAACAAGCATCAAGTCCCTGCATGTTGATTTTTTTTTAACTTATTTATTTATTTCCCCCCCCACACTGAAATTAACTAAAACCAAAGGCTGCCTGGAAGGAAGGAAATCAATCTCAAGTCTTGTGGTAAGCTTAGGAAATGGCCAGCAGTAACGTACGATACATAATTTGCAGTTAATTGACTAAAACATGCTAAACCAGCGGAATGGTCCCATCGCAGTCCCTCGAGGCGAGCAAACGGAAAGGCGGGGACACTTCAGCTGGTGGGGATGAGATACTCTTGTCTGTTTCAGCCACACTTTTGTGATTCGGGCTGATCGCGCCGCAGCAGCTTTGCATTCAAAATGTTCCGACACCGCAGCTGCGCCGTGATTGGATCCCGCTTTTTGGTGGACTGGCAGACGTTCGGCTCGCGGCGCGCCGAATCTGTTAACATATGTTAAGTCCTTTAGTCGGTTCAGCAGAATCCAGCAGAATCGCGGAAGCTCAGATCAGACAAAAGCGGTGCTCGTATGAATCGAGGTTTATTTTTGTTTTTTGTTTTTTGTGGTCTCAAATGCCTTCAGAAATATGTTTTAACTTACTGCTGAGCTGGGAAATGACCACGTCCAAACCAGCCACTGCTCCACCTGCAGCAGGTCACCCACCATGCCATCAGCAACCAGGAGCGTAAGTTGTTAGAGGTCTGCTGCCCAGAACATCCTCCTACCAACGTTTTGCTCTTTATCATGATCAACAAAACATATTTTACCTTTTACCCCGACAAAGCCGTAGTTGCTGATCGCCGGCAGAACTAGAGGGGCACTTTGTGGGCAACATGCTCCACCTTCGTAAAGAGGTCGATCATTCGTTATGTCCAGATCCCCGGCAAAAATTAATGGGTCTAGTTCTGCATAATCCTTGACTAGGGGTGTAGCGGTTCACCATACCTGCGGTCCGGTTTGGACATTTAGCAGTTGCTTGAATCGGTGGTTTTCAACAACAGAAAAGGGACGCATGTCCAACGCCATGAAAACCCCAACAGCATAGGTAATTGCTTTTGCTCACTCTGGACCAAGTTTCATTTTGAAGGCTTCGTGAAGATCTGGCTGTTGTCGTAGGGTCGTCGCCGTTGCGCCGGGCTGAGTGAGGTCTCTGTCGGCGTGATATCTCTTCATACGCGCTAGCATGTTTAAGGTGTTATCCCTCGCTCCCACAGACAGTTTTGGTGAACACAAACGACAAATAACTTGCGCCTTGATAACAACGCGACCACCAGCCTCTCTAGTCTCAACCGCAAATCCAAAATGCCTCCATACAGACGACTGAAGGGCCGCTGGAGGGTTCTGCTAGTTCAGGTTTGTCCGCCATCAACACATGTGGGAGGTTATGCTGCATTCAAGTGCTCCTCGTAATTTTGACATGCGCGACCAAACCGCGGTTCAAGATGAGAAAACGAGTCACTAAACCGAACTCCTAAACCGTCACACCCCTAAACCGTTTTTTTTTTTACAGTGCAGAACGTAGGAGAAAATAGTCTGGAGCAGATGCATGGTAAGACAGGTTAGCATCTTTGAAAATGTGGCATCATCAGATTGCACATGGCCGAAATCACAGCCCGCCTGATGCCGGAAAGGAAGCGTTTCTTGCAAAAAACACAGGAGTAGATGCACAAAGACAGACTGGTTACGTTTTATGTGGTAAATGTGAAAATTGCAGGGAAAAGCGAATGCGTGATGAGCGGTGTCACTCAGACGTAGCGGGCGGAATCCAAATTGCCAGCTAAGTACATGAAACAATGGAGGCAGTATTTTGAAACACGTAAACATTTTGGTTTGTTTTTACGCTTTTGTGTGCGTCAAATAAACCTTCACCCGATGCGAAAAGCACCGGTTTTGCAAATTCCTCCCATGTTCACGTCAACTTAAGTTTGAGCGTGCTGAAGAATTACCCCGCCGTATTAGCTCTCTGTTTGATGTACATCTTATTAGCATACTATTTCCACATCAGTGCACTTTTGATTCCCTTTAATGCTGGTTTGCGGTTCTATGATTTCAATTAATTGTGCCCATAAATGAATGATTCCATTCAGCTGCGGTTCAGTATGAAATGGAAAGGCACGGCGCGTGCTTTCTGCCAACTGGCCGAGGCGCTGTTTACGCTTCGCTTTCTGGCCTTCAGCTGGCCGTCTGAATCTGTCACATAAATGCGGCTGGAGGCATATGGGAAGCCCGCGGAATCGCTGCTGAAACATGTCAGAATCAAGAATCTGGCTAAGCAGCACGGCGAGGCAACGCTGACATGCCGCTGACGCTGATCTCGGCAGCGACGAGCAAATGAGCAGCGAGGAAAGGCGGCGGGGACTGACAGTTCCCCTGCAAGGTTTTTTTCTGTAAACTCACAACCAATACAGTTCCATACACCCCGACCGTTGCGGTCTTCATTTAACGAAAAAAAAAAAATAAATAAATCATACCTCCACATGTGACGATGGGATTGCTTGTGATCATCAGCTCAGGTGAACTCATCCCGACCCCCCCCCCAAACCCAGAGTAACTACAGAACATCTGCTAATTCGCGGCCAAACGCCTCCCTGTTCCCGTCTCTCCGGCCGGGGAGGAGCGCAGACCCGTGCAGCTCCGCGGAAGCTGCGCGCCAGCACGGGCTTCACTCCGAAACGCAGCTCCTCTGTCGGGTCGCCAAGAGCGGCGTTTCAAACGCTCCGCGCCGCGCTTGGCTTTTTTGCAAGTTCTCTAAAATGGGGAAAAAAAAAAAAAAAAAACACATTTCATAATGTATACCCTCCTCTCCTGTGCCTTATTAGCTGCACGTGGAGCAGCAACGCTCCCCACTTGACCAATTAAAAGGGATTCAGAGAAACCTGCATATCAGGCTGATAACTAAGCGAGCCTGTAGGCAGGCTTGTCGCTGCCGCCGCTGCCGCTACAGAGGCTTGTTACTGACACGTGAGTGGCAGCTCTGTTTTGAGGGATCCGCGGTTTTAATTTTGCAGTCACTTGGACGGCATGTAACATTTAAAGCCCCCCCCCCCGTGCGGTCAAAGCGGATGTAAACAGTGGATTTAAATTCAACGCAGCTGTCGGATCGCTATAAATTCTGCGAGATACCGACCAGCACACCGGCTCAAACGAGCTAGCTAGCCGGGGCGTGCGGAAGCCGGCAGTCTTCCCACGTTTCCTCCAATTTTAAGGAAGGAGAAATAAAACGGCTGAGGTTTGACATGTGTGCAATCATTATCTGTTGTCCACACATCATTTTTTAGGAGTGGCGCTGGTAAAGTTGTAAAGTTGGTTTCCACACACACACACACACACGTCTCTTAAGCAGCATTTAACCCCTGACCAGCCTCCTGCTCCCTGCCATCACTTCCATTTAATGTAGGCTAATTCCCAATATACTGTGTGCCAGACAACGGCGTTAAAGTGTTTTTTTTTTCTTTTTATGGCCCATTAACTGACTGCCGAAAACACAAATGATAAACTAAGGAACCCTGCATTATTAAAAACAAATCATACGTTGCCACCAAACAGAATTAATGACCCTTTCAGCCTTTTTTAGAGCCATGACGCCTCCGCATTTTGACCTTAATTCCATTCTTTCGATTATGATTATAAACATTGTTCGAAAAAAAAACTGTTGAGCATGAGAATATTTGATCAAGAGGTGTCGAGCATGTTGGTCGAAATCACGGATTGAGCAAATAGCCGCTGTCCAATCGGAGCTCAGTAAGAGCAGTTTTGGAGTTCCCCAAATATTGAAGCACTTCGGGTTAATGAGTGATACTCTGCATTTTAAGAGTGTGAATGAAAGCTGCATTTTTCCGAGCCCTTCAGAGCAAAATAAACAAGAGCTACGATGTACGGACTGGAAATATGTATCCGTTTGTTCCACGTGGGCCGCGATCATTAGCACGCCTGAGTAGCTGACCTTTCCTCTGACAGCCAGGAGGTAAGCGGCTAACCAGATTACTCAAATAAAGGGAAACATTCAGGATCTGGTTGTTACAGGTAATGTTTCTTTAATAGTCTTGTTAATCCACAATGCATATTCACTTATTTCAGTTGGCTCAAAAATAATTTGCACCTAGCAGCTCTTTCCTTTCCCTCGTCTTTGGGTACGATGGAACTTCGGTTAGTACGAGCCATCAATGTCATAATTTCATAAATTCAAGGAGAAGCAAGAGAGGTGAGACCGGACTTGGAACTACACTATTTTTTTTTTTTGCATTTTGTCCTGCACCGTGCACACCAGCCGCCATTATTCCCTCAACCAAATTCAGTGTTCCAGAAGCTGAGAGCACGTCTGACCTGGACAAGCTTCTGCCGAGAGCTGCACGAGTGAAGGAGCCACTCCGGCGGGCAATATCTGAACATGATTCTCCGGATGGCGCCTGGAATTCATGTGAGAAGACTGCCTTTGTGTTGCCAAACACACTTAAAAAGTCCTTAAAAAGTTTCGCAAAAAAGCGACCAAGCTGTTATGCTGTGTCAGGATGAAAAATCTCTGACATTTGTCCTTAATTATATCCAAGGACTCCAGAAAATGCTGTTTGTCATTGATGATCCATGTCTATCACATGAATCATCAACTGGTGAGGATGACGACTTTTCGTCTGGGGCCCCTCATGTGTCAAGCGTTGTGTAGGACACCCGATGGCGGCACCAGCCCGTTAAAAGGCGAGCGAGAGCATCATCGTTTAAGAAGCTGATTAAAGAAATGAATCTGCGAACGGGCTGTCACGGCAGGATGAGAGCGAAAACGGGGAAAACAGCGACGAGTAGACGGGCGACCGCGCGTTCGTCCATACTTTCGGGATGCCCTTTCCGGCCCTATATTTTTGTAGGCACACTTGCTAAACAGGAAGTGAATGCGCGAGCGCCTGCTCCTGCCGGGATGGAGATCGACCCCGGCGCCAGTCGACATCCACGGGTGACAGCGCATTAGCATGCATTCAAGAGGTGGCGGAGTCTCTGTTTGGTCATTACAGCTATCTGCGAGACCATCAGCCTGATATTTTATGATAACCAAAAAAAAAAAAAAAAAAAACTGATTATAAAAATAATATGTTCGGCCAAAAAAATTATTGCTGGCAAACCATTTCTGGCCCACGGGCCACCTGCTCCTGACAGCTGCTCGGAACAACTTCTCGACGAACCTGCCATGTTAATTTCATTCTTGTGGATTTGCAATAAGCAGTGTTTCTCCATGTATCACTGATGGGATAAGTGACAGTTATGGTTGATGTGACTGGAAATCAGGGATATTGATGGACTTGGCATTCTGCCATGTTGTTATTTTGTTATTTTACTTTTTTTTTTTTTATATATATATATATAAATTATTCAATTTTTTTTTTTCTCTAACAACCAGTAAGTCCATGTTTCAGTTTCCAATTTATCTGCGCTCAATGAAAATCAGATTTGGGTGCACAACTTGTGAAATGGAAACTCAAAGAGTCCAGACAACAGCGATGCGGAGTGTGTGGATTTCTCAATGAGAAAAGGGGACAAGATGCAATTTTAATAATTTTCACAAGATATTTGAACCTTTTTTTTTTTGTGGCTCAAAACATACTTTCAATCCAATTAATTGTTCAAAACAGATATATGCAAACTGGTTTTTCTTGGTGCGACACATCTTGCGCTACCTTTCGGCCAAAATATTTCTGCACAAGATAAGGTTCATGGAAACTGCAAAATAAAAGAAAAATCAAAAATACTCTCAAATTTACCCTGTTTTTATATCCATTTGCAGGAGCCCAATCATGAACATTTGCATGGAACAGATCAGCTGCTTCCACCGACTCTGACCCCGTCTTCACGGACATTCCCAAAACACAGCAAGAGGTAAATGTGCTTCCCTCAATGTCATCCGTGCAAAAAATATCATGTCTTTTGAGTTGGAAAACGGCAAAAAAAAACCAAAAAAACATTGCAATGTCTTCGTTTCCTCCACTTCCTCCTCTGTGTTTGATGCGGCCATTGCACCACATGCAACCACATCAATTTGCTTCAAAGCGGTTAGCCACTAGTTTAAAATCTTAACAAATAGCCGTTTAATCAGTGATTATCAAAAAGTTTAAAAGCAAAGCTGTTTTTTTTCCCGCCTCAGTACAGCTTTTACTCAATGACAGTGGCACATTGGCTTTGCTAATTATTATTAGCCATTCTATTCAGTTTTGTATTTTATTGCATTTGTCACCGCCTCGCGTGGACGGCCTATTTTAAATTTGAACTTTTTGTATTGGGACTCTCAGTTTGGGCTTGCTTGTGTTTCCGTAGTTTCCTCGTGTCGCTTGCCTTGTTTTACTTCCTGTCTGGTTATTGTTTCCACCTGTGTCTTACTTGTTAATCAGTCCTTGTCTGCTCTGCCATGTTCCCTTTTTGTCTCTTGAACCAATCGGCTCCCTGCTTGCCCTGTTGTCTACCCAGCTGCTCCCGGCTTTGTGATTGATTCAGTCTGCATTTGAGTCCCGTCTTCTGTGCCCGTCTTTGTCAAAGTTCTCAGTTTGTTTCCAACTTCGAGTTGTTTCTAGTGTTGTTCTTTTCTCCTTCCTGCAATTAAACTTGTTTTTTTTTTGTTTTTGTTTTTTTTGTTTTTGGCAAATTGGAGCTGCTGAGTATTTTGCATATGGGTTCACCTGCCTTCACACACACCTCTTTTGCACTCCCGGGAAGGTGGATTTTCTCAGACGCCTGAGGTGAATAACGCCCTCTTGTGGTATAAAAGTGAATAAATGTGATCTTTCGTACACTTCAATGCATTAAATTATTCGAGGTAGCTAATCGATTTATGATTAATCATTGACACCCACCCGCCCCCACACCTGCGACTGATGTCACCCTGATATCGTCGGGCTTCAAACATCGGCTCCCGGCATTAGCAACCAAAGCCAGGCTGCGGTGCTCGCCTCGTCCTGTGGGAGCAGCCTGCACACATCCGCTTGCACCACTGTCACAGTGTGATTTATTGAAATATTATCCCGACCAAATTAACAAACAGCGCTGGTCCCATTCCCAGTCTGAGGCTGCGTGCGAATAACAAACACACCGGGGGAATCCATGCAGACCGCCACCCTGACACAACTCTTATGGATATTAATATTTTCTTTCCCTGTCATTGGTTATTTATTTACCGCCGTTCCGACCCACTCTCCCCGCAGTATTGAGACAATCCATCCTGTCAGATTTACCCTGTTAACCGGGGACGAGGGGGCGGCGGGGAGGAGGATATGAAGCTGTGTGTGTGTGTGTGTGTGCGCGCGCGTGTGTTTGCTCTTGTATATTCGGCGCGCTTATGCATCAGCGTGCGAGTCTAAGTATGTCAGCAGCAGGGGAGTGTTTTGAAGGTAATGAGAGCATTGTAAGAATGTTATTAGGAGCTGTAAGAGGCCCACTGAGGCATTTCAGGGGCACTGCACTTTGAAAACCACTTTGACAGGCGCCACTCGCGACCTGAAAGTGAAAGCAATCTCTCATCCATCTTATTCATCCTCCCGGTCTCCTCTCTTCTGCTGCCTGTCTTTCTCCCCCTGTTCCGCTTCATCTCGTCCGCCGCCGCTTCCCTTTGCTGTCGCTGCCTCTATCACGCTCTCCGCTTGCGACGCTCATGGTCAAACGTCGCTGAAACAATCTTAAAGTTATTGCCGTGTTCCTTTTTAAGGGAAGCGTTTTTTTCCAATTCGCCCCTTCGGGATGGGGGAGGAGGGGTGGTATTGACGAGGACCGTCTGGCATTGGACTAGAACTCACCCAAGGAGGCAAACACCGATGGCCGCTGGCGTCTGTCCCCAGCTGGTTCTCAGGGGTTTGCTTACTTCACAGCTCCGCCGCCTGAAAATAAACGGCTGTGAGCTCGAAAAACGCGGTGTGAAACGAAACCCGCGGCGGCCAATAGGAGCGGAGTGGCCCGGAAGCGCCGCGTGTTGTTTGGTGCGTTTGTTTCTTTGCTCTGCAAGATATCGCACGCAGAAGCCCGACGACACCGCCGACGACGACAGCCTGCTACAAGATTCCATGAGATCCCGAAGGCAAGTGTGTGGCCCTGCCTCTTGACTGAATAATCTGGTGCTTTCTTGCATATATATATATTAAAACATATAAAAAAAAAAACAGGTTGCATCTGTGGTTATGTCTGTGGTTTCCACCTTTTTAAAAAAAAAAAAATCGGTTAAGACTTGAAAATCCCCGAGCGTGATTACACAACCGTCCCACTCATCTTATCGAGGCATGTCATATCTTGTTAGGTTGTGAATAAGTTGCGCCGTTACTCGGCTTGGCTTGGCTTATCCGCCGGTTTTTAATCACCTTTCTACCTCCTTCGAGCTGCCCACGTTCCTCTGAGCAAGACTAATGTGCCAGGTTACCGCCAGTTCACCCCTTTCTTCTGTCTGTATTGCTCACCCACCTGTGCTCTTCCTGCGGTTAGGATTTGAAAGCATAAAAGGGAAATGAGAATCACAGGGTAAAGGTGTTTCCACATGTGCCTTCATCTACTGTGACAGAAGAAGAAAGAACGATAATACAACAGTGAATAAGAGATGGGGGATGAGGGGGGCGGGGCTGAGGGTGGAGGGTGAAAAGAAGGGTTGGGGGGGGGATGACAGACAAGCAGAAAGAGAGGCTATTAGTTTCCAACCAGGAATGCATTTTTCAGTGTGTCTGCTGGATCTGAGGTAAATACTGGAGCGCGACTGGAATGATGATGGAGCAGGTGGAGGATCAGCGGAGCAGAGAACCGTTCTCGGGCCGGCGTGGCAGCACCGTGATCCCGAAATGATAGCTTCAAAACGCAAGAGGCGAAAAAAAAAAAAAAAAAAAGAAGGCCAACCTGACGGGTAGCAGACCGCGAATGCGAACGTTCAGGCGAACAATAAGCACCACGGGTCGTATTTCGTGTGTAATGGGCAACACTTTGTACTCGCAAACACCAGCCCCTTCCTTGCTCGGGTTTGCGTTAATTATTGAATTATTGGTTAATATTTTAGTGATACTAATAGCGTTCAATAATGGCGTCGAATAAAATCATTTGATAAAGCCGCAGGGGATAAAAAGTCACATATCTCTCCCGCCAATTATCCCGAACCCGCTGCTGTAATTGTCCGATGCTTAAAATGCAGTCAGGAATGAGCTGTTTAATTGCAGAGGAGCCGGGCAGGTCTTTCACCACTGGAACATTAATCTTGTCCAAAGGCTTCCGAGGACGCTTTGTTACCTTCATTGTCATCTGCATATTTTGTGAAAGTGGAGATAGTTGCTTCAACCACATCACCCAGATCTCAACCGGCAATTGTTGAGATTGCACCTTTTTTTCTAAAGCTATCGCAATATTTCTCCAGGCGGACGGCCTGAACCTTTGAAATTAATCAAACTGGATCACGGCGCAAACAAAGATTCATAACAAAAAAAAAAAAAAAGAACAAATGTGCTATTTCACTTTTCTCCCAATAGCCCAGTTGAAAAGAATTGTGTCTTGTGTAATTAAAAGTTGGAGGGACCAAGGTGGGCAAGTTCTCAATTTCTCACATAGCCGCTAAAGTGCAATTCAAGGATTAATAATAATTAGTTGTAGCGTTATGGTTATAATTAGGTATAGGACCAGATTATGGTAAGGGTTAGGATTCGGGGCTTAGGTGGATCAAGGGATCATTTGAAATAATGCTAACAAACTACTATCTGTCTCATCTCGTAAGACCATTTTATTCTTCAAGTGGTGATATTAGTCACTGTGGCATGAAGGAGCTGCGGATCCACTCAGATCTCTCCAGAGGTTTAAAATCCAGCAGTAGTGACCCACTTATGCTGCCGACGGAGCTTGTATGAGAAGCAGCGAGAGTCGAGCAAAAGAGCGTCGCTCTTTTGAGGGAGAGCTCGGGAGCCTCCTCAAAACACGCACCAAGCGGGTGTCAGAGCGTACAAGGGCTTGCTTTGGCTTCTCGTTCCAACCAAGCAGGATCAACCGTGACCTGACTCGTCCAATTAGCCGTAACTTCCAATTTGTTGCATCGCTTGTGCTCCCGCATCGGTCGGAACAAAAACCCGAAGCCGGGCTGGCCCTTCCACCACCCCTCGCCCGGGTCCTCACACCTACATGCGTTAATCTCTGAACACGATCCATGCAGACGTCTACGGAGAACCGGCTCAAACCAGACCTTCAATACGTTCATGCAGAGGATAGGGGAAGGTATATTCAGCAGTTGAACACAAGTAGAACATTCTAGTGATTGGTAGAATGGTAGTTTGCGGCATCTTATGGCTTCAGCGTTTGCAGGAACTCTTCCAGAAACCAAGGAGCATATATGGAGTTGAAATTAGAGTTGAAATTTATAGAATATTTACGAAATTAAAAGGGAGAAAAGCCAACAAACAAGCTCAGGGATGAGCTTTATTGTACCCCACGGTGGTGGAAATGTATGACAGTTCCCATCTCTCGCGGAGAGAGGTGAGCTCACTATATTTTAACTCTTCACCTACAGGTTGGGCGCCTTATTCGCCTGCGACTGTGGCAACAAAGTGGATTCATTCCATGACGTGCCGAAGGAGTGGGGAAGGCTCCGTTTGAGAAAAAAGCTCCGCGCAACCCATTTGCACCGCAGAAACTAGGAACCATCTGTTTTGAGGAATCTTTTTTTTTTTTTTTTTTTTTTTGCTCCTTCTTCATTCTTGTTACCTTCCAGGCGGAAACCACGAGTGAAAATGCATATTAACCGGCCAAAAAGACAAGCCAATGCGGCGTTTCTTGTCCTTGTTACTCGCTGTTGAGTGCTGGAGTCTGAATTCACACTTTTTTTTTTTTTTCTTCTTTTAAATCATGCAGCCACTGTGATCACAATGTCCTCCACGTTGTTGCTGTATCACACGCAGACACGACGCTGGCATAAGAAGCGCTAATTGCAAATCTCACATGGATTTGTGGCGATGTGAATGCAAATGCACAAAAAAGCCCTTGAAGGGTTTTTTTTTCATTCTTTTTTTTTTCCTTTTTTTTCCCCCGGTTTGTGACCCCCCCCCCTCCCCCCAACCTTCCGTCCGTCCAGTCAGAAAGCCTTAGTTCGCGAGGGTTGAAGTTGGCGAGCTGGATGGGGTAAAAGCGTTATGTCAATGAGCGGCTCAACATCAGCTGGAAAACTTGCAGAGAGGGAAGGAGGGAGAGAAGGGGAGGACTGAAACAGAGGTGGACAGAAAAAGACTTTTAATGGGGTCCTTCAAATTGAAAAGAATTCGCCCCTGGATGTGGGAATCCAATTCCCTCCAATCCAATGGGATTGGCATTGAGCAGGGTAAATAAGGATGGATTGTTTGTCCGTTAGCCCACTGTGGCGTGAATCCACCACTTAAATGTAAAGTGACAGATCCCCACCACACACCCACCCGCTCCCCACACACACACAAACACACGCGCACGCGCGCGCACACACACACACTCTTTAAGTCAGCTTCTCTCGTTCACCTCCCTCTCACGCCTCCCACAGTTTCTGTCTCTATCAGACACAACCACGACAACTACTCCTAATGAGGAAGCTAAAGTCACCTACACACACTCACGACTCCGCACCCCCACACCCTCTCTACACACATTCAACCAGCCGGCAGCTCCGAACTGAACCTTCTCTGCTGCGTGTGTGCGCGCGCGTGCGCGTTTGCGAGTGTGTTGTGTAACAGAAAACCTCCACCGAGTTTTTCCATACATGAGAAAACACTGTTGGGTGAGAAACCGAGCAGCTTTGACTGCCATGATGCAACCGAGTGTAACCCCCCTGGCCATTTCTGTGACTGCCGAGAACCTAAGAGGCTATTCCAACAATGATGATGATGACAATGAGGAAGCATCATCAGCGGAGACAGATCACAAGACGGGGAGGAGGGCAAGAAAGGGTTACTGCGGAGTCGGGAGTGTTAAAAATATACGGAACCAAAGTAAAAGACTGGAAGATTCTCCCTTGCGCACGCACACACACACACGCTCAAAGGCAGACCCGCAGCTTTAATGATCTGTGATTAGACGTCAATATCTGCAGGTGCCAGGCGGCCGCCCGCCGGCCATGCGACACGCTCGCGTGCGCGCGCCTGATCGGATGCATGTTTTTTCGAACTAATCTCGAGGCAGAGACAGGCGTCAATATATTGACCCCGGAGGCAAACCGGGAATCCATCCACGGATGCGAGCCCGCGCACACACCACACAGCTTTGCGCTCGCTGAGTAACGGCTCCTGAATCCAACTCCGGCGGCTCCTTCATGTGGCTTTCAGGAAGTCGCTAATACAAAATGGTACCTTTAGCGCGAGAGCAACGACAATGAGGGGAATCGTCGGAGGCCTGACGGCGTTCAGTTCGACAGTCGGAACGGAGCGCCCACAAAATGACGGCAGATGAACCGCAAATTCTTGGACTGAAGCAGTACGGAACCGCTAAACGGCGTTTCAGAGGAGTTCGGTTTAGTGACTCGTTTTCTCATCTTGAACCGCGGTCTGATCGCGCATGTCAAAATTACGAGGAGCGCTTGAAGGCAGCATAACCTCTCACACGTGTTGATGGCGGACAAACCTGAACTAGCAGAACCCTCCGGCGGCTCTACGGTCGTCCGTATGGAGGCATCTTGGATTTCCAGTTGAGACTACAGAGGCTGGCGGTCGCGTTGTTATCAAGACGCAGGTTATTTGTCGTTTGTGTTCAGCGAAACCGTCTGTGGGTGAGAGGGGGGTAACGCCTCAAACATGCTAGC
>CAAKHG010034429.1:1963-12730 GCA_901007715.1 Dactylopterus volitans
CTTGAAAAGCACTTTAATGGAAAGCGCTCTACAAATAAATGTGTTATTATTATTATTATTATTATTATTATTATAACAGTTTGCTAATCAGTTTGCTTGTGCTTTTCATGAAAGCTACTTAAAAGTGAAGCCAAGAGAACCCGCTCTCCCCCTGGTGGCTGCTTGCAGTATAGCTGATAAATCCCGCCTCCTCCATGTTACTGGGAGGGACTTGTCGCGAACAAAGATGGTTTCTGTTGTTCCAGGTATACATACTGGTGTTTGTTCAAGTGTTGGGTTTTCTTATAAGTTTGGCTTTAATCGCTGATTTGGTGCTGTAAAAAAAAGGGGGTGTGGTTTCATGATTGACAGCCGCTCTGGGTGGAGGCCAGGAAGTGCTGGAGGTATTTACAGACTCCTGTTTAGGAATCATACGTAAGAAAGTGGAGAGGACACGTAACACCAACTTTCTATAAGTGTAACTGTCTGTTACAAACCCTAAAAGTTAGTTTCTTTAAAAAGGTAAGCTGGCGATTGAGGTGGGCGGAGCTTCGATGCCACGGCTCTATTTCCCGACAGCTCCTGCCTCCGAATAACGTCAGCAGCGCAGGATCGCGGGGTCTGCATCCGGGATGCTTTGGCTTCATTTCTGTAGCAACAAAATAGACGTGGGGGCGCAGGATTACATAATCTGCGAGTTTGGCTCGCAGAGACGCCTGCGTGTGCATTGTGGGTAATAAGGCGCTGAGGCTGGCGCAGGTTTCGGCGGGCGCGGAGATGTCGGGCCGCTCCATTCGAATGCAGCTGATCACGTCAGAGCTGCAGAGCTGAGGCCTCGTTTCTGTGGCGTCATGGCCGACGCGCCCGGCACCTCCGTCTGTATATGTCTCCTCAAATGATCCACTTTATTCCTCATATAACTCATCCATTTATCTTCCTCCCTCTGTCAGCCGCCCCTTTATTTCAGGACTGGCTGCTCCATACAGTAACTGGCCGCTCTTCATCGTCAGCCACATCTACTTATCTTCACCCTCTCTAAAGGTCATTACACGCACAGCCAGATTAGAATGGGGGCCTCTGAAAAATAGGAAGATGAGATGCGTCATATCTGCCAGCCTCCCACCTTATCAAAACACACACACACACACACACACACAGACACACACACACACACACATCCATGCACACATACCTCGCCTTTGTATGGAAATGCGCATGCTGCCAGAGCAGCGCGGACGTGCACACGCGCAACCAACACGCGCGCGTGTCGCGTTTCTGAAACGGCGCCTGAGCACTCGCCCGCGAAGCGTCCCTGAACGAAGGCGCCGCACGCCACCGCTGAGGCGCGCACGCTGCTGAACAGGAAGTGGAGTCGGGAGAGGGGTGGGGGGGTTTACGACAACCGTGAAAAGAGAGATGGGAGATTTCGCGGCGTGGACTGATGACGAGGGGAGAGAGAGAGAGAGAGAGGCACTGGCGTGTCAGGTGGAAAACGCGAAGCGAATACAGAGCGGCGCCGGCACCATGTGACACGGGCGAGGCCAATCAGAGAGGGGCGCTCGGCCCCGCGACCCAATCGAGAAGCGGACGACGTCGTCACCACTGAAAATGGAAAAGATTTTAGTGAAAATGCTGCGTTTGTGTGTGTGGATGGGAGACCGAAATGCATAGAATAGATGCATACACACACACACATACGTGCGCATCCTCCTCACACACTCAAACCCCAGCACACGCACACGCTCAATTCCATCTGAAACGCGATAAAGAGCAGTCATCAGAATCGATAGCAGCCTGAAAAGGAAAGAAAAAAAAGGCGTTTTCCTCGAAAAATAGAAATGAATAGATGCTTTTTTTGTTTTGTTTTTTTAGAGAGTGGAAAAAAAAAAGACAACTGGCGAGTTTAGAGGAAGGAGGAGTTTATGAAAAGAAAGAGGAGGCTGCGTGGAGAAAGAGATAGCAGGCCTGCGAATAACACGGGGAGGAAAATAGTGACAAGCCAAAGAGTTTAAAAAAGAGAGAGAGAGAGGGAGAGAGAGAGGGAGGTGTTTCTTTTGAGATGTATTTTTTTGGGGGAAAGCGAGCTGGAGGGCGTTAAGACGAACACCATAGGAGAAGGATTTGGCTGCGAGTGATGCCGGAGCCTTGAAGAATACAGATGAGACTGAATTCACAGATGTAAAATGGACAGAACGGACCGTTTCCATTCTACTGAGGAGGGGAGGGAAAAAAAAAAAGAAAAAAGAAAAAGTAAAGGTAGCCTCGGTGAATGGCTGCCGCAACAATGGAGGACAAATTGAGATTCCACGGTCGCACCAGTCCCCTCACACGCCACCGCCGCTGGTGTTGGTGTTTGTTAATGTGGCTCAAGTGGGAATGTAGATCTTTAATATGAGAATATTGCGGTCTAATGTCTGATTTTCAGCAGGTTTCTTCTTTTTTTTTTTGGTAGCGTGCCATCAGTCTCTCTTTTTTGGCTCTTGTTTGTGCGACATTGAGAGTGTGTGTGTGTGTGTGTGTGTGTGTGTACCCACTCCTTTAAGAGGGTCAAAAGGGCTGCATCGTGCGTGTGAGGCCCTCGTGTTGTTCACATGCAGATTAGCAGCATAAGCCTCTCCACACAGGCTTTCAGAGGGACCTGCTATAGTCTTCACCTCCATTGGAGCTGCCTGACTGGTCACCAGCTCCTTGTTGACCGGGCCTGTTTGTTCTGGTTGAGTCAAAGCGTCTCTGCTTCAGAATGAAAAATAAATAAATAAACAAAACAAAACAAAACAAAACAAAACAAAACAAAACAAAACAAAACAAAACAAAACAAAACAAAACAACAACAACAACAACAACAACAACAACAACAAAAAACCTCCTCCGAGCTCAACAGCGTTCAGCTTTCATTGTCTTGTCTCTTTTTTAAAATGTCACCGGTTGTCTCTGCTGGTTCCAGTTCAACTATAATTTTTAAATTCAAAAGGAAGAAGAAGAAATAAAGTTAATCCCCGAACGTACCTCAATGTTGCCAACTCCATTTTTAGCTAAATGAAAGGGAGAAAAAGCTGAGAATTTCCACATTGGAGTTACCGGACTAAGTCAGCGCCGCGACTCACGAGGTCACTTTAAGGGCGGCGCGTTTTCAGAAGTCAGCAAACGGCTTCACCTTAATCACATTGATGGTTTCACCTCTGGAGACGAAACGCTCAGGGCAGCCTGCTAGTTTCCTCTATTTTAGCTTATAAGAGAACAACGGTGCGATCGGCAGCCGATGGTGGTGTCGGCCTACAGCTGCATTCATGTACTGATCAGCCACAGCATTTGATACTTTGGTCATCCCACTCACATCAGTAGTATTGTTGTTATTATTATTATTTCTATCATTATTTGTGATGCTGTTGTACTGCACTCAGTTATACTGACAGGTGACCCTCATATATTGGTCTTCCAACTCATGTGCATTAGGGTACCAAAATATTAGGGACGCCTCTCAGTGTAACCCAGTACGGTCCAGCAGCATCACAAACTACAGTCCCAGTAACAATCATTCAAACATGTCAACACCTCTCTCACACACATTCAATCACAATTCAACATAAAACTCCTCCTGAAGGGAGAACTGATTGCAGGGTTGTTGTATTATACTCTATGGTGGACATGCAGTGGTCGTAATGTTATGGCTCATGGGTGTATGCTTTAAATTTGAGTTCAAAGGAATAATTGCCATTGGAATATTTCACATTTTTTTCTCACATCCCAACGGTGGATCAAAGTACCGCCGCCAGGCTGCTGTTGGCTGATCCTGGCTCCTCCCGCCACATCGCTCCTCCGCCATTTGCTCGAATGCACCAGCCACTAAGTTTCTCCAGAGGGGTCAGAGGTCAGCCAGGCTCCCCGGCCACTTCTGTTCTGAGACACCGACCCTCACATTGGGCTCAGCGTGAATCCAGACCTCCAGTATTTCCAATGCTACATCCTGGAATTGAGCTTCTACAGCCTGCATTTCATTGTCTGTGGTTGTGTGTGCCCAGGAACATGAGCTTATGGAGCATTAGCTCATCTTAAGTGAGTGCATGTTTGTAGGTGTTTATATTATCGGTTGATAGTTTACACGGTTAATAATAATAATAATATCAGTTGCAACGCTCCCCGCTCTTAACCTCAGCTCATTGTGATGTATCCCCGTTGGGAGACATGATGGCGCGCACACCGCCAATTATGAACCATGCACACACACTGAAACACATGTTAATATTCACTGGAAATGGAGGGATAAAACCGCGCACTGGATTTGTGCACTTCCATGCCATTACAGGTCTTCTTTAACAGCAATAACGGCAAAAAAACAAACCCAATAAATCCAGTTCTTCCCCTTCCTCCGTCTCCCTGCTCATTAAATCACGGTGTCCTTCCAGAAATATAATTGAAAGTGGGGAGAAAGGCAAATGTTGCTTTAATCTCATTTGCAGACGAACAATGGGCCTGGGACTGCGCTAAATTCATAAAAGTGGCTTTAATGCAATGAAATTTAATGAGGTAATTTGTGACAAAGCGAGATGGTGTCCTGCTGTGTGCAAGGGTACACACACGCGCGCGCGCGCGTTACCACACACACATGCGCACACACTCATTTACAAGAGGGTAGACGCGCAGGAGGAGAGTGAATCTTTGACATTGTTAATAAAGAAAGAAAGAATTTTCAGTCAGACCACAATTTTTATCTTAAGGACTTCGACGAGGCACTTGTTTTTGTGTTATCTGTCTGGGGGAGCTGAGTTGGCTGAGTCATGCCGTGTACGTGTGTGTGTGTGTGTGCACACGCGTGTGTGTGTGCATGGCTGCGCCTCTGCATCACATCATCCTGGACAACACGCCCTGGCGTCCGCGCGGACTGCTGCTATTGATCAGACACGGATGTGATTAAAATCTTTTAATTCAATGATCACATTAAAATGACCATAAAGCTTTTAACTGCTGCATCTGTCAGAGTTACTGGTTTTTGCATGTGAGGTCGTTATCATCGCTCACGCAGACTGCAAAGCGTCGACCTCGGCGGGTATCGACCTCCAGCCAGGCCTGTTTAACAGCCTGTCATTGTTTCTGCATCTCAGATTTGTTGAGTCATTCGTGGCTCCCGCGTCTCAGAATTGTCGAGTCATGCAAACAGCTCCAATGAAGAAACACTGAGCAGTTCCAACATGGATACATAGGTTTTCTGAACTTAACTTTGTCGACCTGCATGGCACAAATGTGTTTATGATGTCACAAACCTGTTTTTTTAAATAGAATACACATAAACCGCATTCAGTATAGACGTTTTTGTAATTAGCATAATTGAGAAGATGAATGGGAGAGTAATTTCTAATTGACATGCTTATGTCTAACGAAATGTGTAATCGAACGGAGCTTTGAGACTTAAGGCTTTTAATGTTTTTTGAGGCGTGAAGTAATACTTTCAGTAATACTTTCATGTACACTCTCATATTCTCAAATCCAGTGAGTTGGAATCAGGGTTCCACTGGTTTCTCATTGATGGATGGACAGTTTCGCCATCGGCAGCCAGATGGATCAGCAGTATTAATATTTGTATTCGATTCTTATAAAATCAACTTATATAACTTTTGCACATTTTGCAGTTTTATGGCTGTGTTTGGTTGTTGTTCTACGTTTAACATATTTCAATTTTATATTGACTTGACTGATTGTTGGGTGCCGGCGGACCAACACTGTGACTCAGGTGACTCAAGTGAACCGGACCACTTTGGCGAGTCACTCAGACTCACCCGAGTCCATAAAATGAACCCAGTTTACCACCAGCAGTAATGAGGTTTGATGCATTAACCAGCAAACACAGGAAGCTTTGTTCATATTTGCCACCTCTATATCAGTTCATTGGCTTGCGGGCAGTCGGGTGTTCGGCTGCTTCGGCCACAATAATCCACATCGCATCACTTCCTGTTTCCATTTTATTAAACCGACTGCCGGAATTAAGCTGGAAAATGAATCTGCTTACCTGCATCTCATGACCTGTAGATTCAGCACAACGTTTCCAAAGCTGCCGGATTATGTGCATACTGTTTACGTGTGTTTTTACGGTGCCACGCGACGTGTGTCGTCATCTAAAGAGATCAAGCCCACCTCCTTCCACCACCAGCAACTTTGTTCTTAATAACTGGAACATATAACATGAATCACCTACTGGTACTTTTATATTTGACTTTGCAACAATGCACACACACGCACACACACGCACACACACGCGCGCACACACACACACGCACACACACACACACACAAACGTACACTCCTCTTTTTGTGCTTCCAAAACCACAGTGCTGCTGCTTTGCTGCCTCTGCAGAAGCCAATAACAGTTTAACTGTACTGTCACTCAGCGGCGGCAGCAAGCCGGAGAGAGGGATGAAAGAGAGAGAGGGAGACAAGGACAGAGGGGGGAGATCAAGAGCAGAGAGATGAATGAGACGGAGGGAGGGAGGAGAGGTTTTTGGTTTTCAAAAGTCCTTTTATTAACCACTGCGAGGAGAAGCTACATCACTGTCATATTAGAGCAAAGACAGCAGAACAAAGAAAAACACACACACACACTCAAAAAAAACAACAACCACATGAACACTTTTCTCAAATCAAAAATTAACAATTAGTTCTCACAGAACACAAGAGCGCCGCTGGAGCCCACACACGATTATAATCCTGCGTATTGCCCATTGCTTCATACGAGGTGTATTCCGCCCTCAGTCGAGCCTTAAACAGCCCCTCAAGGACCGGCACCGAGTCCACACTCCCAGGGTTCTGGGCCCCGTTCCTGCGCGTCCGCCAACTTGGCAGAGCCCAGATAAAAAAGTTCAACAATGTCCAAACAGACTTTTTCTTTGCCGGATGCTCTGGGCCAAACAGTTCAGACAAGCAAGTCTCCCTGACACAACCTTTTTTAAGGGTTCGAACAGTGACACCAGCCCGGGACACTCGACAAACAAATGTACAAGGTTTCAGCCTGAGCACAAAACAAACACTGCTCCTCACCCCAGGACCAGTGTGTCCAGTTAATGGTCCTCCACTGGAGGTCTGCTCCTTTCAACGGGGGCGGCTCACACAGGGACCGCCAGAAAACTCTCGACAAAAGGACTCGGGCCACCTCGACCCCAACCCCAGACAGTGGCTGGAGATGAAGGACTTTGACACGGGTCCGATAAAGCTCTGTCTTTGCAACATCCTGAAACTTGTCCAGATGTGGTGTTGCGAGAGACAGCAGCTGACCTTCATTCTCTCCTCACAGCTGATGGAAGCTGACAGAGAGGAGAATCCACATTTGCTGCCCTCACTCCACTGGTCACATAGAGTTTGGTCTCTTAGAAATGCTCTTAGACATTATGGCAGAGCAGCGAAGACTTAGACCCGCAGGCTGGCAGACTTACGGGTGAAAGCAAAGACTCCTCAAATATCCACATACTTTTAGTCTCATTAGTTTTGTCGTCAGACTTCAGAATCTGCCAGACCTGCAGTGCAGAGATGTAGCAGGAAGTAAGTCCTGTAAGCTCCTGATCTTCTAACTGCATCACGGAGACTTGTTTGTCTCAACCCAAGCGTCCGGCTCTCCTCGAGTGCAGTAGGCACAAATCCAACCACCTTGGACCTAAGCTGTAAAGATATTTTTGTGCTGTCTGCAGTCTGAATGAGGCGATTTATGATTGGATGTTTATAAATGGTAGATAATTACTGCCAGGGTTTACCAGACCACAGAAAGTCCAAGAAAATATTGTCAACAATTGTCCCGTCCGAAACACAATAACTACTGATCCGTATGCATGCTACTTCCAAAGACTTCCTCAGGTCCATTAGATGAGCTCTGGAAAATATCCGAACAAAGCAAAGCGACTGGCCCCCAACTCTTAAACAATGCCAAATCACCCTTTTTCGGGCGACAGGGAGTGTTGCTCTCCGAGAGCGATCCTGCTCTGCAACATTCCATTGACACACGACCCAGAGTATTTATTCGAGAAATGTTTTTGTGGATAGACCTTTGATCCCTGGTGCTCGCGCTGATGCCATCTGGTTGACAGCAACAGTTAACTCCTCCAGAGTCAGCTCACGATCCAGAGCGGCTTTTCCTCCCAGGCTTAGCTGAGGGAGACCCTCCATGGGGTTTTCCGCGGCTATGTCACAAGATTCTGTCCCAAAATACGTCTACGTAAAAAGCCATCGGATGGATTGGTGGTGCCCTTGGTAGTCTCTTTTCTGCCACCGGTCTCTCCAAATGGAAGACCAAAGAGCCAGAGACATCCATGTCTTTAAACTGGCTCCCTTTGGTGTCTCCTGCAGGAAAGGGCTTAACTCTGAGTTTTTCTCCTTCTGTGCTCCTAAACAACCCCATTCAATATTTTCAGTTTTGGACTCGAGGTCTTTGATTGCTGTTTCTATACTGGCAAAAAGAGTGGGAGGTGTACTGCTGACAGCAAACACAAAATCTGGGCTTTGCCAACCTCCCACCTCAACTTAAGGGAACTAAAATCAGCCTCTTTTTTTTTTTTTTTTTAATTTTCCATGTTCAAAACTTTGGCAGAAAGTCTTTGTCGTGCAGGAGTTTGCCAGCAGGGGTCAACCCGCTCACTTAGTGGAATCAAAAATTTTGCTGCCACAAGGTGATGATGTGTAAAGCCAACTGCATCCATATTTCACTGAAGCAATTTGGCGACTTTTTGGAACGCGTATCTGCCCAGTCTAGCAGCTCGGTTATTGCAGATCCTGACCCATGTGGCTGTCGGGATTGTGGAGGCTTTATTCTATAAGTGTCCAGCAGGGATGACTTGACAGTGTTGAGAGTCCAGGAGGACTGTGGGTTGGGGTTCTTAACCTGTCTTGGATGCAGTTTAGTGTCGTTCATGGTAGCTCAGTAACTCATCTTGCAGAGGAGTGTAGAAACCGAGGCTTTGCTGTTGTTTGGTGCATCGACATAAAACGAAAACCACTGTCATATATTTCTGCCCGCTGCAGAACAAGATCAAACGGTTGCATTTGCAGATGTTTTAAGAAGAACGGCTACCTCTGCTCTGAAGTTTGTTCCACGACTGAGGTTGCAAGAAGCCCGTTTAATCCCTGTCTGTCTCACTTAAGATGTAGAAGTGTGCTTCCTGTCAAATCAGCGTGTCAGGCTCTTTTTGATTTGGAGACCTGCAGCGCTGGTGGCCTTTTGGAAGTGGAAAGGAGAAGAGATTGTTGAAAGACGCATGTGTGTTTGTGTGTGTGTGTGAGAGAGAGAGTGAGCGAGAGAGAGAGAGAGCCCTCTGGTTGAGCAGCGATGTGGTGGAGTTCAGGTGGTTGATGCTTGCAGCTTTACAACAGCGGCATCAGCTGCTAAACCTCGGCCAGGTTGGGATCGATGGGGGGGGGGTCACCGCCGGCTAAAAGGACCCGGCGCATGCCCCACCAGCAAACTCCAACTCCCACAATCCATTTGGAGTCTCACCTAATGACACGAGCTGCCCAAAGCTGTGCGACGACTTTAATGGTACAGTGCGTATGTTTGACTGAAGGTGAAATGAGCTTAAACGTGCTCAGCGCATTTGTTTTTTTTTGTTTTTGTTTTTTTTAGTTTTTTTTTTAAGTGATTGTGTCTTTGTGGTGCAGTTATATTGATCACTAATCAACCGCCAGCCGAACAATAAGTATCCTCTCTGCCTTTCTAAACACAATAGCCTTCAACCCTGCATCTATTCAATTAGGTCTAATGACAGAGAGCAATCTTTGTCCCAGGATTAACCCCCCCCGCACTCCCACCACCCCCCCAACCGGCCCTCCAGGCTCCATTAGCCCAGAGATGAGGTGAGGACGGGCGACATTATCTTGACGGAGGTGAATCACCTTCCCACCAGCTCCATGGGGTTAATAACACTCTCATCTAGGGAATGGATGGTGTATTAAGAAGCTACAGTATGTGTGCATCATTTATGTGTGTGTGTGTGTGTGTGTGTGTGTGTGTGCGCGCGCGCGCTTGCGCATGCTGTCCCGTCAGCGGGAGTGACACAAAGTAAATGCACATCCCTCCGTCACCTTGGCAACATACATCAGCATTACCATGTTCATCAGGTTTAGTCCTCTGCGTTTCCATTACTGGGAGACACGTTTATACAAGTCATGAAATACAACTTCAATATCCACTTAAACGACGGGACGTCATTAAGGGGACACGTAATTATAACAGAGCGCCAATAAAAAGGCAGAGAGGCGTGGAATAACGACAAACAGATAAATGAAAAATAGAAATACTGGGGTGCAGATTAACCTTGTTCGCTGACATTTGCCGATGAAACGCGGCGTTTTGGCGCGCCGCGCGTCGTCGGCCAGGTGTGTTCATAAACTCCGGTGTAAATGACTGGATTTTTGCCTGAATGCTCCCATATGTTTTTTATTCAATTATTTATTACGTTGAATTGTGCTCCGAATTGTCGTCCTTCTGCCAAAGCACCTCCGGCGTCCTTCCATTTGTCCTGCTTCAGCGTCTTCAAGTGCCTCTTAAAGTGGAATGTGGACACAGCAGCGACGTTCTGAGCTGAGGTGGTGGAACCGCTCAGGTGGGGAGGAACCTTGAGATTGTTCTGGCGCCGCGTGGACTCTATTGGCGACCGGCGTTGATGGCATAAGCGCGCGCGTGTGTGTGTGTGTGTGTGTGTGTGTTCTCATACATGCCCCGCAATATCGCCCGTCAATCTCGCGGCGTCGGCGTGAACACGACTCAGTTGTCTTCACGCAGTCAGCCTGTGGGTCACCTTTAAGTCCCAGGCTGTTACC
>CAAKHG010034434.1:9082-30037 GCA_901007715.1 Dactylopterus volitans
GCTTTCAAACCTAATTGTTCACTGGTTGCCGGTGTGTGTGTGTGTGTGTGTGTGTGTGTGTGTGTGTGTGTGTGTGTGTGTGTGTGTGTGTGAGAGAGATAAACAGGCATTCCTCACATGATGTGGGAACCCGTCTCCTTTTTGGGGATAAAACCTCCAGAAAATGAGTGAATTTAATGTCTTCTACCGTGATCGAAACCCGGCTGCGCGTGCGCGTGTGTTTGTGTGTGTGTGTGTCATTGTTGTCTACAGAGCTAAACCAACAGGTCACAGGTCAGAGGTCAGAGGGGGTCAGTCTTGTTCCTGACCAGCATAAAATGAAGAATTGGTTTCGGGTCAGAAACAGATGTTTGATCACAAGGAGCCAGTCGATCAGCAGCTGTCGGCCGGCTGGGACACAGCTGGGATCCAGAAGAGCCCCGGATCCACCAGAGGCCGGGCCAGATCCACCTGGGACCTGGGCTCCGATCATGGAGGGATTCAAATATCCAGCGAAGATCTCAATATAAACCAGAGGAGATCTGGCTAATTAAAATCAGCTGACAGGAAGTGATGTGCTACACCTTCCTGATTCAATTCGGATCAGCCGGATGCAGAAGAACCTGCAGGGGGGTTCCGACATCTGCGGCGGACGCCGGTCACACTCCTCGGATTTCAGCATTCATTTTTGTCCAAGGACACACACATTTTACCCACACACACGCATCAGGACGGTTTGGGCTCAGCGTCTCGTTTGAGGACGCGCGAGAGCACCAGGCGGGAATCGAACCCGCCACCCTGACGCCGCCACTAAAGATCTGACAGGCAGATGACAGCTTCACCTAACCCCGATTTCTTTCATTAATTTATCAATGAAGTAGACAGATGGTCTGTAAAATATCAGAAAACTAGAGTTTCCTCGGTGTGTATATGATCCTAAACCGGAACATGGCAGGAAAAAACTGGAAGAAAAACCCCAAAACAACTGAGACAGTTGTAGATTCATTTCCAGTCGCTCGCTCGACCAATCAATTACTCAACTAAACGACGCGGCTCGCGGCGATATTGAGTTCTGCTGGTGCGTTCACTGACCGTTTGAGAGGCCGAAACATAAAAACAAGAATTGTTTGGTCTTAGGGAGACAGAGTGGAGGTTTATATGAAGTGAAGGCAAACAAATCTGTCAGAGAAATGAAGAGAAATGTCAGGAGAAATGAGTTTTTATTTCCCCCAGAACCCCTGAAATAAAGCCAAAATGCAGGACCACCCCCCTCCAACCGCCACCACCGCCACTCCCCACCCGCCCCCCCGCCATCTCTGCGGGCGTCCGGCATCAATCCTGATGATATATGGAGCCTCACAGTTCAGACAGCAGGACAAAGCGGCATCTGTTTTAAACCTTTCCACGGCAGATAACATAATAACGTTAGCGTGGCTCTGTTCCATTCAGCTGCATGTCATAACTACAGGGGCAATCTGCAGATTGTAATATTTCCCGAGGAAGATGTCTGCATCCTCAAAATTACTCCTTTGCCTCTACGCCCCCCCACCCTCGCCCCCCCCAAGAGTTTTATTTGAAAATGGCAGCCCCAAAATGTAGCGGACTCTTCCTGGGCTCATCTTACGCCGCCTCCACCGAGTTTAATGAACAATAACCCCGCTGATATATGACACAGTCAGATCATGGGTTCTATATAATCTGGGCGACCTCCCAGTGCACAAAAATTAAGCCAAATTTCCCGGGTATGGGCGATGCCATCTTTTACAGCGGCGGCGTCGTTAGGAGTCTGAGCAATAATGACGAGGGAACGCAGACGTGCGGTGGAAGTCCCGCCCACCTCAGTTACGAGCGACTGGTCAAAAACCGTCAAAAAAACTAATTCCGAAAGTTTGAAACCGAAATCAATTACAAAAACTCTGCATTATGTTCCTTATGTAGCATAAGTGCGTAAACGCCGCCCTAAGAACTGCCGTCAATCATGAAGCCACAACCCATTTTTTAAAATATAATCAAATAACTAATTAAAATCAAACTTATAGCATAATTGAAAAAAAAAATCTCCACAGAAACCAAAAATTAGTATTTCTGATATTTTAGTTTGGCAAAAATCCTGCCCACTAACATGGAGGAGGCGGGGTTTTTCAACGATACCGCAGCCAGCCACCAGGGGGAGATGGAGATCTTTTGGCTCGCTTTCTGCACGTCTATGATCGAAGCGGACGGATGCTGGTGACGCAATCGCAGCTGTTCCCAAAGGTTCTCCGTTTTGGCTTCGGGAGTTCTCAGCATTTTTTTATATTCATATAACACGTGCAGCTGGTGCCTGATGCACGAGCCATGTATGCATGAAGGGAACCAAAACAACGGCCGGCGCTTCTCGGTGCGCGATCACGACGTCGAGTGATGATAGTCTGACCTGTGATTGGCCCGTAGCGCCTGCAGCTCCGCCTCCAGTCTCCTCCTGTCGTCCACAGCCGCGTCGCGCTCTCGCTGGAGCCTCAGCAGCTCTTCCTGATTGGACGAAACCCATCGGTCAGTCACAGTCCGGCTCCGATCGCCGCCTGACTGATGCACGTCGAGTGTTGCGGCCGGGTGGGCGGGTGAGGGAGGGGTCAAGTGTGGGGTCAAAGGCCACGGCAGAGCCAGAGATTGATGATGGTGACACATCTCAGTGATTGGACATACAGTTACCTGATGTTTGTTTGTGCCTCAAAAGAATTGTTAGAAAACACGTCACACACACACAAAAACCAAGCTAACGATGTGAAGAAACCCATTCGTCCATCCCCCGTTTCATTCTCTTGCGCTTCATCCTGAACTCGACCATCCGTGACCAACTTCCTGTTTACCTTTGCGGAAACACTGGCCCCTCCCCCTTTCTGACAGCCACTCCTCCTCGCGCGTCATCCTCGGTCGCAACTGAACTCAGCTGAACAGCTAAAACAGGAAGTGATGTTGCTGACTACCTCGACCCCGCTGGTGGTCGTGTCTGCTCACTGCTGCAGGTACTTCAGGGATTTTAATGCAGTATGTGAAGATGCACTATGTTTTAAACTCGGGGTGTCAACGTTTACAAAAAATTTCCAAATGTGTACACTGTATAACCAATAGAGGGTTCCACCTCTCGACTTATAGACCTCATTCTGATTAATTTAAAGCCGTTCAAGTAGTTAACAGACGAACGTTTATTGATCAAAGCGCTGAGAGTGCACGTATTGTTCTCCTGAGTAAGTAAGTCTTGGTAGAGCTTTGAAACCCTCGAGCTAACTGTCGCTCTGCAGGGAACATTCCTCCAGATGTTTCATTAGCTTTAAAAATACGTCGTCTTCAACAATTGACGCGGGCCGAATGTCGAGGGCCCCCATTTCAGCTATTAAGATATTGCTAGCTTCACTCAGCGCCTTGTCGCGTTTGTTCGCCACATACTTTTTTTTATGCTAGGCTGTGAAGCACTAGCAGCGTTGTCAGCAGCAGTCTCTGCCTGCAGCTTGTTCGGGCGTCTCCATCGCAGGTGCTTTATCCTGCGATGCTAAAATGAGCCAACTTGGCCTGACAAAGTGTAAAACTGAACTGTAGCTCCATATTTTTGGCAAAAATAAACCGCCACGCATTGCTCCACTTCTTACTGATCGCAAAGGTCAATAAGAAGTTATAGTCACGTGATACGCGATACGTTGTCTGTGCGACGTAGCGTGCCCCGTGTATCTGTCACGTATGAGGAAAACTGCACCCCTGAGAACATTTATTTTCAAGTTTATATGATCATCTTTAGCTTTCAGGCAGCATTTACACCCCTTAATACTTTATTGTTGGTGAGAAGTGAACGAGGAGGAGAAAAAAAACATGTCGCGTAAATGGTTACTGATTTTTTGTAAACGGTTATGATTTGCTACCCGTGTACACGTGTAGATATCGACACCCCTACTTTAAATTGCTCCTGACCAACATATAACGACGGCGTGCTAATATTAGCGTGACTGTCGCAGACGGATGACGAGTGTTTTTGATGTAACCAGGAGACAATAACGTATCTCAAGAGGCTTCCTGGTTAAAGAAAGATAAATACACGTGCAGGTTGCTGTTGAAAGAGAGATCAAGATCTTGATCTCGGCGAGACTGCCTGATTAAAGAAAGGATTAATTAACTGATTGACTAATTAACTAACACGAGTGTCAACACGCTCGATAATGGCAATTTGACTCCGATCGGCTCGCCGAGGCAACCGCCGACCACCGAGGATTGGAACGGTTTCCACGGGGGTTGAAATGAGAAGCGGCGACTCAAATGTGAAGAGTTCAGTTTACAGCCGCAGTTTGTGTGTTTAGCTGCCGGTTCGCTAAGACGGCGGAGACGCTAGGTTCACGCTAGTAAACCGCTAATTAGAGGGGAGTTAGTTGTTTCTAAGCGCTTATGGACTTTACACACAGTCTGGAAGTGCATGTAGGCTCCGCCGTGAAACTCCAGGTGCATTCTGGGAATGAAAGCAGGCTCGCTTCAGTGGCGGATTAATTATTATCTCGATTACACATCGTTTATTGACCTTTTTTGTATTTATCAATACACAGTCGGCCGCATCTGTCGCACTGAAGCTCATGTGACCTGCTGAGGGACACGTTTGCCACGTGACGCTACTGACGCCTGGCGACCGTTTCCAAGGGCCTTTGCACACCAACTAACTAAGTTATTTTGGTCCAAAAATTATGAAACGTTGAAAAAATTAGTGTGACCTCACCATGCACCAATCACGCTTAGGCAACTTGCGTCCTTCAACTACGTATTCCAAACACGTCCCAGAAATTTTTCCCCCTAAAAAAAGCTTTTTGACCACTCAGAGACACCATAAGTCATTCAAAATACATGAGAGAGAGAGCTGGAACGATACAGTGGTGCTGACATCACAATGAAATATCACAGAGAGAGAAAGAGGGCATTGTGGGTACTGCTACGGGCAGTTAGCCTCTTGCTAATGCCACTTATTTATCAGCCCTGTTTGGAGACGGCGCTCTCAGTGACATATCAACGGATCTAATCAGTGCTGTTATGCAACTTGATTTCAACAGAGGGCCCCGTCTACGTGTCCTTTGGACCAAATGCCTCAACTTAGCTCTTGCCGGCCTCAAGTTGCAGGTCAGTGTCAGCAGCGATGATGGAGGATTTTCTCACTAGTTGATATTGTTGATTTTCAAATAGTAATATTCTTCTAATCGGATGATGAATCGCAGAAAAGAGGTTTATCAAAAAAATACAGTCGTCCCACTATCGGGGATAGAAGTCACCTGCATGGCAAAGGCTACGGCGCCCGCGTGGATGCAGCTCCGCCTTCCTCCGTCTGTTCAGACCGGTTGTATGAGAGCTGTGACCAGGATTTTGAAGGTCCAGCCCAAACGCTAAACGTGACTCGGTTTGACACGGGAAGCTGCTATCTGGAACTTTCCCACTGAGGTTCCTGCAACGCGGCCGACATTCGCTGCCATTTCTGTGGACGCCACCATTTTTGCGCTGTTTACACATCTGCTCTGCGACGCCGCCATGGCTGATAAACCGAGCGGAGCGCGCAGCGACAACGCAACAGGGCTGATATTTTTTGACGATGCATCTCGAGTCCTGACACGTCCCGCGTCTCCTCACCCCCTTTTTCTCCCCGAGCCGCTGTCGGCAGGGGTTGAACCCGCGGGCTGACAGTTACAGGGCGACGCGTCCCACTCTGGTCAAACAGCGCGCGGGTCGACTCCGGCGAGGATTACGGGCCCGGTCCTGACCTCCCTCCGCCTCCTCTATGCTAATTAAAGCCCTCAAGGTCTCAGAGTTTAAAGTGAGACATCAAAAGAGAAACGAAGCCCGGAGAGTCAATATGTGCCTTCTCCAGCCGGGCCGGAGGAGACGCTTCAAAAGAGCCGCCCGACTTATTAATCAGAATAATTTCCAAATGAGGTGATCAGTAAGCAGGAGCGAAGCCGAGCTGACCTTTAACATGAGGAGTTAAGGTCAATGAAAGGGGGAGGCGGGTGGGGGGACAGTGCGGAAGGGGGGCGTCCAGGAGGAGGACGAGAGGAGGAAATGAAGGGAACGTTCAGCATGAGGAGTGAAAGGAGGAGGTGGTGAGACTGGTGGTGGTGATGGAGGATGAAGGTTGGAGGGGGAGGGGTCGGATGTGATGGAGGTGAGGAGGATGAGAGGGGAACACGCTCTGACCTTTAGCGTGAGGAGTTAAAGGGGCAGTTTGCAATAAATGAGCCCCCCGGTCAGCTGACGGTCCATTGAAGTTGTGTTGATTCACATCCACAACAAGTGATTCAACATTTTAACCCTCTGATGTAACTCGGACTGACTGCTAACTACCACCGCAAATACTCAACTACTACAAGAAGCAGTACAATTGCTAACACCCGAGGGACTACTGTTACTACCCACCATTACAAACACCTGTATGTTACTAACCACCATTACAAACACCTGTATGACTGTTACTAATGACATAACTAACACATGTCTGACAGTTACTAACCACCATTACAAACACCTGTATGGCTGTTACTAACCACCATTACTAACATCTTTATGGCCGTTACTAACCACCATTACTAATACCTGAATGACTGTTACTAATGACCATTACTAACACCTGAATGACTGTTACTAATGACCATTACTAACACCTGAATGACTGTTACTAATGACCATCACTAACACATGTAGGACAGTTACTAACCACCATTACCAACACCTGTATGACTGTTACTAACCACCATTACCACCAGCTGGCTGACTACTGCTATTAATGATCATGTGACTACCGCTACAAACGACCACTGCTAACACCTGTATGACAACAGTCACTGATGACCGATACTGTAACACGGGTGTGTCTACTGTTACTTGCACTTGTATGCTGACCGTGACTGAGATGAGCAGATTAGTAAGATTAGTGAGGCCTGTGTGATCATGACTGCTACAAACAACCTTGGCCATCACCCGTGTGATGACCACCGCTAACATCATAACTAACCCCTGACTAATGATGATTAATGACACCTGTGTGGACTAACATCCACGTAATGAGCATCGCTAGCGCCTGTCTGATGACCATTACAACATCTGTATGAGTATATTTACTGACGACGATTATTTATACTTGCGTGCATCATTAACACCTGTGTGATCACCATTACTGACACTTGAGAGTGAACCATTCACCAAAAAGTGCAAAGGGAGATACGATGTCGCGGATTTAGCTGCAATTTCAAAGCCGAATTACTCGGCAACGCATCAAATTATTACTTGTTCCCCACTGACGCTCGATCAGACATCTGTAGAAGGGTTTTGAGTCGCGGTGCTTTCATTTGATATGCGGCCGACCTCGCCGCGATGCCTCCGCATCACGAGCGGTCGGGGCAAAGGGGGCGTTTCTATGCAAATGAGGTGCATCGGGGTTGAAGGGTTAAAGGCCTGGTTTAAAGGTCTGCTCTGGTTTAAAGGTTTACAGCTCTGATCTGGCTTCAGCTCGTGGGGTTTTTCCGCGGCTCTCCCGACTGTCTGCTGGTTAATTGAACGGCAGCTGTTGGTGTTTCTGTTGGAAATTAAAAACCTCTCCAGGCTCTAATCCCCCCGGAGCCCTCGAGCCTAATTAACAGACTTCATGAAGAAGGAAAAAAGAAAAAAAAAAAAGAAAAAAAAAAGGGGAGTGCTACATTAATAACAAAATTTAATATATTTCGGCAGAAGAAAACAGACGGAGATGGAGGATGAGCGCGTGGAAACCAGACAACAGACTCTGCCGGAGACGAACACCAACCAATCAGTTTGTTACTGAAATGCTTGTTGAAAGAAGTGTATTTGTGTCAATATTTTTTTTTTTTTGTATTTAAAAGTGACACTCAATTTTTTTTCCATTCACAACCGAACCTGAAAGCTTGTCGTTATGCTGATCGTCAAGCTACTTTGTGGAAGCCGCCATCGAGTCACGATGCCGACCATCGGCTTCCAGCTCAGAAAAGCATGACGCCAACGACGCCGTTCACATCTGCACCCGAGATTTCGGGAGAGGCTTTGATGGCCTGACAGATCACCGTGGAGCAGGCTGAGGACTGAGAGGCCTGTTCTAAAGAATAAAAACAAACCAGATCAGCGGGGTCGTCACATTCTGCGATTTGTACATCAGCTCCAGCGAGTCTCCCCACATACAGTCCTCTCTCATTTCACCGACTGAAGGCAGCTGAGGCTGCATGCTGCCTGACAGGGATACCTGCAGACGACACTCGGGGCTCAAAAAAAGGCTGTTTGGCTTTGATTTCCAGACAGGAGAGAGATTTCAACGTAAGAGCCTTTTAGAGCCCGACAGGATGTGGCTTAGTATTTTCAACTTCGCAGCCAACAAAATATCAGAGTTACTGTGATCATTATGATCTGCAAGTATTCGTCAATGCTTATCATGTTGTCTCCTGACATCTGCAAACACACACCAGGCATTTTACAAACTAAACTACCGCAGGAAAAAGGAACATTTTTTAGACTTCTATCATGATAATCAGAACTTTTGAAAACCGTCAAGGCCTTTTTAAGGTAATTGAAATACACTGCGCACGCACGCACGCACGCACGCACACGCGCAGCGCACGCACGCACGCACGCACGCACGCCGTTTGCATAGCAAGTTGTTGGCAAACAAGCTTCGGCAGGTTGTCATGACGACAGAGGAGGCATTCCATCATCACAGTTCAGCACAAAGACAACCAGTTAATATGCAAAAGAGTGTGTGTAGGTGTGTGTGGTGTGTGTGTGTGTGCGTGCGTACCTTGCTCGCCCTCTCCTCTCTCTCCTGCAGCAGATCCTGTTCCAGCCGTTTACACTGCAGACAGAAAATAAATAAATGAATAAATCAGGATTTATCTGAACTGGACCCGGCAGGTACGGAACAAGCTCCAGGGCGAGAGCAGCATCATCATCATGTGTGCATACCGTAGATGTCCTTCCACGAGAGGGACATCTTACCAAGCTACTGAGATGTTGCGGGTCATGGGCCTTGCTCGGTTTTAAGGTTCAGGTCAGAAGTGGTTTGAAGTTCAGTTTAAGTTGGGAACGCATCAATGGGCATCCTCACAGCTGGAGAAAGGCAGGAGTGATGGTATTCGCGCTGCCAGGTTACGAAACTGTTCTCTTGTTTTTATGCTGGCAGCTTGGGGCAGAAGATGTGCGACCATGTGGTCATTTGTGACACTCGACCTAGACTTGACCCGCTGACACAGCAGGAATTAGACTGACCCCGCGACCTCGGTGATAAACCATCACGTCGCTCCCCGTTACTTTGGCCTCACAAACTGACACGCGACTTAAACGCAGTAAATATGTGACACTCTGAGACTTGGCGCATTTATACCGAGATTCAAAACACACTGTAAATCACTGATTTATTCGCACTTGTTTCCTGTTTTTGATGTTTTGTTTTTCCAAGATAATGAAGTCATATTTTCAGAAATAGCGATGTGCTGTGCGGAGCATGTGCTGCTGACGGTTCCGTCATCTCTGTGTGAAACTGATTTTATTTCTCTGCACCGCGTGGGCAATCGCGTCACGTTAAAACCAAACTTATCAGCCACGCGTACGATCCTTAATCCAAAGCGGTAAAAAAACACAGCTCTGCGTCGCGACGTTAAAACGGCGGAGGCTCCTTTAAATAGCCACCTGACTCGACTGGGACTCGATCAGACAACCTTCCCGCGGTGGCGTCCTGCCTGCCACAGGTCAGCTTTAATAACCTGTAATTACCTGATATTAACTCAATAAAGGGAAGTGGCAGCTGTCATATGAGGCAGCTGGAGAGAGAGAGAGATCGAGGAAGGTGGAGAACAACCGGGAGATGCCTCCCCCTCTTTTCTAATATTTCCCAGAAGTCCCGGCTGTGGCGGGGAGATAATCCCTGAGAGATGAGGAGAGGGAGCGAGGGGGAACGAGGGATCGTCGGGCGGCGGGGGGGAGGAGAGGAATCCTCCAGCGTGGAGTGTTCTCTCTCTTCTTCTTCTGCAGGGATTACGGCGGCATTTGAAACATATTTCAGCGTGGTGGCGGTGTGAGGGCGGGATTAAGGCGTTACTGTGGAGGGGTGGTGTTAACGCAGAGGGGCGGGGTGTTAAAAGATGGCGCAGCACCGATATTGGCGGGTGTTAGTGGCGATATACTGGGGTGATGCTCAGGTGGATAGTGTGAGGTTAATGGAGGCGGGCGGGTGTTAGCGCGGCGGTGTCGCGGCTAGGATGATGGCGATGGGGCGATGGAGGCGGAGCCAGGAGAGGCGAGGACCGTTTCAAGCGCTGCTTCAATATCTAAACGCCGGGCGAGAACCGCTCGGTTCCTCGAGGCGCCTTTTTCCGTTTCGCGTACTCGATCGCTTCACCGCTACATCCTCCCTCCTGTTCCCCCGGCGACCGTTGCCATGGCGTTCCACTGCAGGTCTGTTACCATGGCGACAGCGGCCTGTCAGCGACTGTGGGAAAACATGAAGGTTTGTGCGATTTTCTTTTTCATCCATCAGACACACCGGGAGGAGGCGGAGCTTCTGAGCCCGTCGCCCGCTGCAGTGCCTGCTGGGAGCTCCACCTCCTCTCCCTCTCTCATCCCTCCATCAGTCAGACCTCATCTGTTTTCATTTCTCTCCCCCTTCCCCCTCTACCCCCCTTCTGATCCTCCCACAGAGAGCCGTATATGAATCCAGATGAATTGTGGGAAGAAATCCAGGACTCTGCAGGTTTTGGTAATAAACTCTGTGAACTGAACTCTGATAATAATCAGCCTCCAGAGGAGAGACGGCGAAGACGTGGAAACTCCGAGCTAGAACTTTTTGATGAGTTTGTGAACATCTTCACTTACTGATTATTTATTGATCCCGATGTGTATTTCAGATTAACAGAAGGACGAACCTGAAAGCTACAATGAAATGTGACTTTACTCGTCGTCACCAAAACAACATATACATATTTCTGAAACATATTAAGAACGTGTCGACCATGTACTTTTACCAATCTAAGACGGAATGATATTGTGATGTACAGATGTAGGTTAACTCTCAAAAAGCTATTAAAGACGACAAAAATAAAAAACGATTTGACCTTATTATTTTTGCCGTATTTATGATCAATCATGTTGTCTGGACTCAATCTCATCAGGGTCCTGGATGTTCTGGTCGTTCGACTACATCATTTTTCAGTGATCAGGTGAGTGATTGCTGATCATTGCAGGTCAAGAAAACCAAAAAAAAAAAATCACTATTGATTCGAGCTCAGTATAAATTTGAACAATTAAGAAGACGGTCCCTCCTATCTGACACAGCTTTTGGTTCCATTTCATTCATATCCACTGAGACATGCAACATCCCTTTTCCCATGTGCCCGGAGTTTTCAACTTCGTTGGACGTTGCAATATAAACAACTGGAACGATCCTCCTGTTTCCCTGACATTTACCCCTTTGGGACTTGCCACCACAAAGGGTGTTCCTCAAGGTTCAGACCTAGGCCCAGTCCAGTTCACTTTTTTGCTACGAATAACATTACTGCATCACTGACTAACTGTGATCACCACCTATACGCTGACGACACCGTTCTTTGCGACTCAAAACATACAGACGTCATCTAAACTCCTGCAAAAACATCCTCTCGGCTTGAAACTGGTGCTAAACAAACCGGATGTTGTTTTCTATCGTCAGGAATATTGACTATGGCCACTGTTAAATCCATCCTCTCAATAGCGCCATCATCCAGAGAACGCGTTACGACAAACATCTTGGCATATGTTTTAAAACACATATTGATGCCTTGTTATCAAAACTGAGAAAATGAGACAGAGTATTGGATGCCATTCTCCTCTCTGTTTTTGTGATGTGTGATGCACTTTACGGATGAGTGACCCGTTCGACTCTTAAACCTTTAGACGGCTCAGCACCAACATTCGTCACGCTGTGTTTATGGGACACGCTAGCATCTCGTTTATCCAAAAACTGGCCCGCCCCCCCTTTTAGAGCGGGATCAGCGTTAGTATTTCTTTCATTTATACAGCCACTTCACACTTTACAGGGTCACTGAGCTCCTCACACTTGGTGCACGCTTCAAAAACAGCCTCAAGTGACTTCATTAATTCTGCCAAATTAATCACTAGTTCTATACATTTCAACTCTCATTCCTTTTAACATTACTTTTGTTATTTAAATGATCAATTTTGCATTGGTTAAAAATTCTTAGGATTGCCTTTTTTTGATGTTATGGTCATTTCCTCTGGTGTTACCTCTTGATTCCTTCGTTTTTATGCCTCGGCACCGCCGCGCCCTCAACGTGTTCTGAAAACAGCCTGCTTACGTCTTTAATTTTTGTGTACATGAAATTCACTCTTGTGCCGAAGTTATTGACTTGTTATCTGGGCAAGCGAGTTCAGTTTTACTTGCGCACCAGCTTGAGGGTTGAGGGCGCGGGTGGGATTTGGGGTGGATGTTTGTCATGTGTTGCTGCCTTGTTTGCGAGTGCTTTATTTTGTATCTTCGCCTCTCTAAAGGGGCCACCCCTTCGCATAAATTCACATTTCGCAGGCTGTATTTTCATGTGAGATTCCTCTCTTGATGTTGATTTGTACACTTCTGCATTCTTACGTATTAATTTCCATTCATCTGGCGTACATTTTCAAGTTACTGCTCTTCTGTTCACCAATAACTGAGCATTGTCTTGAGGTTGTCTTGTACTCAACGTGTTATTAAATTTATAGTCTTTAACATAACATAGTGTTGAGGTCATATTATCAAAATCTATACAAACTGATATTGTTATCAGGTGATTTTTCTCTATATTTTCTTGTCGGGAAGGTACCGAAACCATTTTCCAGCCTCCTCAGACCCGCAGAGGTGGTGATGTCATCAAGGTGAGACAACGAGGCCGCTCTCGCGCGGGAAACGCCGAGCATCCGCCAGCCAGCTGATTCGACTATCGGCGCGTCCGTCAGCAGTTCCTCCGTCTCCAAAAGCAAATATTCAGCAGAGAGATTATATTCAAATGACTCACACACACACGCACGCACGCACACACACACACAGGGTGCATGTACTGTATAGACCCACACACACACACGCGCGCACACACACACACACGTGTAGGCACACAAATAGGTGTATAAACACTCGTGTTCAGCAAACATCCCCTCGTGTCAGCTCGTCAGGTCGACTGAACCTGGAGTCAATATTTGTCTCCACTCGCTTTGTTTTCACACCGTTCAAAATATTCATGTTCAGATTGAAACGGCAAATATTTGAGGTTTGGGCTGCCGTCACCCAGCCGACACGCGGCTGCACGCCGGCGCGACGCAGCTCGGCTGGCGCCGGGTTAAGCAGCAGCAGACGCGGCGGCTGACAGGAACCGGCGGACGTGAAATGACGGTCTGGCGTCAGCCGGCCCGACCGCTGCTCCCGCGGTCCGTCAGGCGGAGGAACACATTACGCCGCGATGCCGAGGAAGGAGCGCTTCAGACAACCAGCGGGTGAGTGACTGACGGCAGAGAGGCGCCCGGACCGCTGAAGGCATCAGCTGGAGAAACACGCACAAGTCTTGATGCTCGTCTCTCAGACGATCTAATTGTCACCCATAGCTGCTGTCTACAGGACGCTGATTTTTCTGGTTCTCTGTGGTTCTCCGATGACTTTTGACCTTTTGAATTAGCCGACAGAGGAGGTCGGACGGAGGCTGCCTCCTTGTTCTCGGGTCAGAGCCAGTTTGCAGTTGGCAGAGCGGCCTCACCTTGGTGAAGGACCTGTCCCTCTCCTCCATCACGGCCTTCATCTCCTGCGCTGTGATGTCATGTCGCCGTTGCTTTGCCAGCTGCAGGCGCTGAACCAGAACCGCCCCAAAGTGCTCGACCTCCTGGACCGAGTCGGCGTCACAGACACACTGGAGCAGCTCGTCCACTTCCTGAAGATGACGAGAGTCATCAGCTCATCAGAAATCGACACCGGCTTCAGGGGTCGACATATTGACAACCAGTTAGTTTTACCATCTCAGAGTCTCCCAGGTTCAGAGTGTCCAACCTGCAGAGAGAGAGACATGCAGGGTCAGAGGCAGGTTCATCAAGACACAGCAGTACCTTAGATGGCCTGCAGAAGAATGTGGAATGACCTACATACATGAGTATGTTAGATTACCACAAAATGACCTACAGAAGCACGTTAGGTGACCTACAGCAGCAAATTGATGATCTGCAGAAGAATGTGGAATGACCTACACACATAAGCATGTTAGATGACCTACAGCAGCATTGTATGCAGAAGTACATTCGATGACCTACAGCAGCCAATTGATGACCTGCAGAGGCAGATTAGATGACCTACAACAGCACATTAGATGACCTGGAGAAGCACGTTAAATGACTTATGGCAGCATGTTACATGACCTACAGAAGTACATTAGATGGCAGTCATTGCATTGCAGAAGTACATCAGACGATCGTCAGAAGCACGTTAGATGACCTACACCATCCAATTGATGACCTCCAGCAGCACATCGCATGATCTCAGCAGCACGTTACATGACCTCCAGCAGCAGGTTACATGACCTCCAGCAGCATGTTACATGACCTCCAGCAGCACATTACATGACCTCCAGCAGCATGTTACATGACCTCCAGCAGCAGGTTACATGACCTCCAGCAGCAGGTTACATGACCTCCAGCAGCACATTACATGACCTCCAGCAGCACGTAACATGACCTCCAGCAGCAAGTTATATGACCTCCAGCAGCAGGTTATATGACCTCCAGCAGCACATTACATGACCTCCAACAGCACGCTGCATGACCTCCAGCAGCAGGTTAAGTTGACCAGCAGTTTGAGAGGCAGTAATTTGCTCCCCGAGGCCCCTCTGAACCTCTCCCTCACAGTGAGGTTGCAGCGGAACCCTCCACCGTTCCGGAAGCACTCCTCTCCCCGGCAGCAGGCCTGGTGGTGGACATGCAGGCGGTAACGAGCCCATCTCCTGCTTCTCCTCCTGGGAGGCTTTTTTCATTTAGCCTGCTGCTGTTTTGCAGCAATAAACTGTAATAAGGTGGCCGAGGCAGCGGCACTCTGCAGGGAACAGCAGGTAATGAAAGACCAGCCGCCTCCAATAAAGCTCCTCTAACACCCTACTTACAGCCCATGCAGCCCAGCTCAGCTCAGCTCAGCTCAGCTCGGCTCAGCTCGACTCGGCTCGGCTCGCTCCGCGACGGTCGTTACCGCCCCCACACACACCTTGGCTGAGCAGAAACATCCACACCGGCGGCCATTAGCGGGATCAGGTGATCGGAGCCTCATTTTGACAAGTTCTGCATATCAGATCGAAAGTCTCGGAGACGGTTTCCCGGGGTAACGCGATCCTTCCTCAGTCATCGATTCTCGAAACACAACCTGGACGCGGGAAAAAACAAACCGTCCCGACAACCGCATGAGAGGAAACAATCGCAGAAATGTCGGATGTCATGAAGAAGGAGAAAACACTTAAAAATCCACTACTGGAATATTAACGGTGCGTGACGGCTCAGAAGCAGCGACAGAAGCCCAAAGACACCACATGCACATCGACGCGTTCAAAAGCCCCTCACACAGCCGCGGTCTGCACAGCGGGGCTCATGGAGAGGTGAGGAGATGCTGGTAATAATTAGTTATCACCCTCGCAAGACTTAAACGACTTATTATGATAATCATTCACCGATAACATCGTGATTACAACCTAAGTGCCTTGTCATCTTCCTCTGCAGCGGCCCGGTTCCGCGGGTGAGACTCGAGTGTTGCGGAGAGTAAAAAAAAAAAAAAAAAAAAAAAGAAAAAAAAAGTGACTTCCACTCGGAATTCCGCTTTGCCCCAAAGCGGTCGAGCGTTTCATCCAGTCGCACGTTTGTCCGCAGCGACCTCCGGGTCCGCCTTCGTTCCCGAGCTCGGGCGGACGTTTTGTGCCAAATTTTGAGGGAATCCGCTGCGTTTGTTCCCGAAAGCCTTCGACCTTTTAGCCACGAGACGCACGCGGAGCGACTGATGGGGATAATTAAACGTATACCGTCCCCTTTGGAGAGCTAAACTGGAGAGCTAAGAGCAAATATGTATATATATATATATATATGCAAAAATTGAACAATTTTTCTGTGCAATAACAAACTATTTACATGTTTACATTTGCGTTTTTGCAGCTGCACTGACTGACGCTGCTACTGTGTTTATTTTCTGTGTAAACCACTTGCTTTATTTTTCTTTATTTATGATGAGTTTTTGCTTTTTTATGCTCCAAATGCACCAAAGGGAGTTGCACTCCAATTTCGTTGCACTCTGTACAATGACAATAAAGGCTATTCTATTCTACTCTCTGATGGCCGGACACTTGTGACCTAGACAGCCAACTTCTGTTTTGCGTGTAACTCATTTTCACTGTTCAATTGTTTTTTTAGGTTTTTTTTCTACTTTTCTTTCTACTTTATTCATTTTGATTCAATTATCTAATCAAAGTTATTTTCTATTTGTTATAATCGTTATTCCCGGTTCCCTTCTATGTTCTATGACTATGTAAAAGTAGCCTGCTCACATATAATATACTGAATGCATGAACAAACAAAACTCAATAAAAAGGTAAAAGTAAATGTATAAATATATATCTAAAAAAAGAAACGCCATTTCATGAATTTGAGACATTTAGATAAAATGCTGTCCCTGAGAGATGGTGCCAAAAAACAGCCCTGTTTTGTTATTCAACAGCAACCTTAACCTTTGACCTCCAAAGACCAAATTCTAATCAGTCCATCCCTGATCTGCTGTCGACATTCCTGCCAAATTATGAGACTCCCCCTCTGCGCCTCCCTCACACTCCACCCTCACAGGAATGAGACGGCACGCCTCTGGCCCCGCCTTCGCCCCGCCCCTGGCCCCGCCCCTTCAATAACCATGCTAATTTCTGTGTTGACCGAGATCAACAAAAGAAAAAAAAAAGGCGCCTCCATAATTCACCGACGTCATCATGACAACGCTGTTTCCCGTCGCTCGTGACTTGCTCGCCCGACCGTTCGCAGGAGTTTACGATGCTTCAGGGTTTTTTTGGGTTTTTTTTGGTACATGGTTGAAAAATAAGGCGTTTAAGATATTTAAGCGTGACGTGGGAACTGAATATCGCGATAGCGGCTGCCAACGGTAATTCATGTCTGAGTGCTAAAGCTCCTTAAAGGAAAATCACAATGTTCATTTTCAACTGCACATTTTCAGCCGATCTGGTTTCGGCTTTTTTTGCGGCCTTGAATTTCATTTTCCTTATTCATGCAAAACTTTGTTTGATGCATAAAATGCGAATAAACGGATTTAAGAAAAAAAAAAAGCAAAAAAAAACAAAAAACAAAAAAAAGCTAGGACTGCGGGTTCCTATTATTCATACACACACTTCAGAATAAAACACAAAAACACACACATTTACAGAGGTATTACAGGCCACTTCTTCAATTAGGAAAACACACACGTGCTGTCACAAACCCACACACACGTACACACGACTGCTCCCACACCATCACACACACACACACACACACACACACACACACACACACACACACACACACACACACACACACACACACACACACACACACACACACACACACGCTCTCAGTCCTGACAGATGGAACATGCTCTTCCATATTTGGTCCCTCATAAAAAGGATTGTGGCCTCCAATATCAATTACCCCTCATCCTGGGGGGGAGGTGATGGGGGAGAGGAAGGGGTGAGGGCGGGAGGGGCAGAGGGGGGAGTATAATCTCTAATTAGATTTCCTGGTCTATTTGGCAGCTCCTCGAGGAGGACGAGAGCTCGTTTCACAGCTTTTAAACAAGACTGAGGAGTTGAATAATGAAGAGGAGGGTGAGGAGGAGGAGGAGCAGAAGGGGGAGGAAGAGCAAGAGGGGGGTGGGAGGGCTCCTCTCCTCATCCACGTCTTTATCTTCATCCCAAACCATCCCGCGTCGTCTCGTCAGCTTCCCATCAAGACCTGGACCCCTTTTCCAAAACCAGGTCCACATCGGTCCTCCTGAATCCGGTTCAGGGACAGCTCCGTTATTCATTCATTCATTCACTGTCTTCATTCACTCTATTCCGGATCGCGGTCGTGCTGGAGCCGATCCCTCACAAATCCGGTGGAGAACCCGTCTGACTCACGTTTCTTTACGGGACCTCACCTGGACTGGTGGTGTCCTGGGTGTTGCCGCCGATGCTAAACAGTCACCTAAAGGTGGAGCTGCTGTGGGGGGGCTCGTCCATTCGACCGGGAAATGGACGCCGACGTGCATTTCCGGACCGAAGCCGAATCCCGCCCCCGCCTGCCACTTCCTTTCACTTCAAACCGGATCTCCGAGCAGCGGTCAACGTGTTGCACCTCATCCGATGTGCCGCCGTGACGTAGCGGCGGGGAGCCTGAGCTTCTCGCCTTGAGGAGCCATTTCTGCCTGATGTTTGATTCTATTTTTTTGGGGCGCCACAAAAAGCCCACTGAATGAACTGTTAGAAGTTCCCGTTTGCAATGTGTTTCTCTGACTTTTATGACGACATTTCTCTGAGGGGGCGAATGATGCCAGCATGAGTCTCCTTCTCTGTGACTGAGTTTCAACTCGGAGCCGCTCGCCGCCATCGGCGTGTGTGTGTGTGGCCATTTTTTTCTCACTTTCTAAGACAGCTTCAAAGGTCATTTTGCAGGTTAAGAGTTAGTCTTAGTCTATATAGTCAGAAGTGGGTCTGTGTCAGTGAGTGCCCTCACTAAAATAGAAGTACAAAGGTGTGTGTGTGTGTGTGTGTGTGTGTGTGTGTGTGTGTGTGTGTGTGTGTGTTTATACATACTCGGCAGCCTGGTGCAATCGACGGACCCGGAGCAAAGCCTCATCTCGCTCCTCATTGGCCAGCAGGAGTCGTGACATCAGAGCCTGGTCTCTGTCCTTCTGGGCAGCCAACACTTCCTCCAGCACGGCTGAGGAGGAGACGAGGAGACAAGGAGGTGAGGGGATGAGGAGACAAGGAGGCGAGGGGATGAGGAGACAAGGAGGCGAGGGGATAGGAGGCGAGGGGATGAGGCGGCGCGCATGTTTGTGATCGATATATGATACTGACCTCATTTCTGACTAATTAATCAAACAAAAAAAGTATTTAATGGCCATTTTGTGCCGTGATTCAGCTCCGCTCGCCTCAAACATCATTCCCATACCTCAAGTCAAGGATTCACCCCTTTTTTCGTCTGTGATCATGAAGAACAAAATCTTCGAACGTGAGGACATTTTTTAAGTTTTTTTTTTATTTTTAGCGCGTCCCCGCTCCCCTGCAACGCCTTCTCGGGGGCGGTTTGGAGGTGCAGACTCGGCTTTTTTGAGGCCCGGGGTTTTTTTTTTTTACGGCTGGCTGCGGTCCTCGCAAAGACAGGAGTGCAAACACGCGCGTTCCGCGGTCCAGAGCTCATAATGAAGAAATGACCCGCAGCTCCGAGACCCGACGAAACAATAACACACAGCGGAGACTCAGAAGGATTAAAAGTCCGAACGCAGGAGCGTGTCCGTTATTAAACCACGAGGACTGGACTCGGAGGCTGGAGCTAAAAGAGGCTAAAAATCATCGGATCTGACGATATTATTCTGTGTTTGAGCAGTAGACACACACACACACACACAGTAATAAAATCAATATAATATTTGAGCGTGACTGCTGGTTAAACACAAACACACTGTTAAGCTAACAGCTTCATTAACAACTTCACTTTGTTAGTGTTAATGTTTAAATGAGAGAGGGAGAGAGAGAGAGAGAGAGAGAGAGAGAGAGAGAGAGAGAGAGACAGAGACAGACAGTGTGTGTGTGCTCATATTAAACAATGTGCATAAATATATTTAAGAAGTTGACGTTACACCGGATCTGATTAGGAGGAGGAACAACTGCTCCTCCCCTCCTCCCACCCCCTCCCTCCCTCCCTCACCTGCAGGTCTCTCCCAGCTCCTGGCCTCCCTCTGCTCCTCCCTCAGCTCCTCCTCCGTCTCCCTCCTCTGCAGCTCCTCCTCCTTCTGGATTAGCTGGTCGTGCAGCTGAAACGGACAAGACAGACGGGCGAGACGTCGGCATACCCGAGCGGACGCCTTTCAGTCGTCGGGCGTGCGCTTCCTCCCCCCGCCTGCCTCTCACCTTCCTGTTGATCTCCCTCAGCGCATCCAGCTCCTTCAGTAACAGCGGCACGTTCTTGTCGCGCTCCAGGGTCGGAACCCGAGCGGGCGCCTCCGTCGGACCCAGGGCGGCGTCTAGGCGGCTGGCGGGGAGGGAAGACAGGGCGGATGAGAGCCGGTCACGGCCACGACGTGCTCGTGCCGTAGAGGGCGGCGAGGCCACGGTTGGAGGCGGCCGGGAGTCACGGAAAACAAACGGGGATCGGACGTACAAAGAAAAAAAAAAAAAAAAACAGTAAAACAACAGAAGCTCATGAGAATTTCCATATGAAAGACAATTTAACAAACATTCACGATTCCTGCTGCTAAACACACACACACACACACACACACACACACACACACACACACACACACACACTCTAAACGTATGATATTTGGACATGCAATAATCACCACTGCACTGTAACACCTGCTGTGCGACATGTGACGGTTGTGTTATCGTACAGAGGATCGACTCAGCAATGGAAAATAAGGTGTTGAATAACAACAATAACGCTGCAGAGAAATGTCTTCTTCTCTTTCTTTCCTCTTTTTCTTTCTTCTTTGTCTTGTCATTCTTCTTCCCAGGTTTTTTTTTTTTTTTTTTTAATAACTGGTTTGCTAGCTAACTGCTTTTTGCCGACATTTAACTAGCAAAATGTTCAGCTTTTGAGGCACATTTAATACAAGTAGAAATAGAAAAATAATTTATTTTCTACCTTTAAAGGGCGGACATTTAATCTTCCATTCAATCATTTCAAAAACCTCCAAGATTTCTGGGATAT
>CAAKHG010034438.1:4045-39979 GCA_901007715.1 Dactylopterus volitans
AAACGGCAGCGCGCTGATTTACATGCAGGAGACGCGCCGCCTAATAAGGCTCGAGATTAAGGGAAGATTTAGTTCAGTCACTCGTGGAGATGTTCGCCCATCAAAGACCGCGAGATCTGACGGATGCAGATTACCGGGCAAACAGCTGTTGGAATTTTTGTTGTTGTTGTTGTTGTCGTCGGTCATCTGCCACAAACACACACACACACACACACACACACACACACACACACACACACACACACACACCCTACCCTTCCTCTCCCCAAAAAAAGAAGCATTTGCAAATGTTCACAGCACAGTGACAACAGGCCCGTACACAGGACACCCAGGACCACCAGGCACTTCTCTTGATGAATAAGCAGACAGGTTGAACACGCCAGATGACAGAGTGTGTGTGCGTGCGTGCGTGCGTGCGTGCGTGCGTGTGTGTGTGTGTGTGTGTGTGTGTGTGTGTGTGTGTGTGTGTGTGTGTGTGTGTCATGAGACAGCAAACACTAATCAGGGAGGCATACAGTATTGTTGAGCTGAGTTCAGCTGAGTTCAGTTCCGCTACTCATGGTTTCAGTTAAGTTTTGTGTGTGTGTGTGCGTGCGTGCGTGTGTGTGTGTGTGTGTGTGTGTGTGCTCACCAGTCTGAACCCGGCTGTCTCCTCGGCGTTAAAACTCGGATGCAGGCAACTTGATGACAGCACACATGTAGAGCGGAGAGGGGAGGCGGGGAGGCAGTGAGGGGGCCGGTGGGCCGGGCCGGTGGGGGCCCGGTGGGCCGGGCCGGTGGGGGCCCGGTGGGCCGGCAGGGGCCCGGTGGGGGCCGGCGGAGGCTGAAGCGCAGCCAGCGCTCTCGGTGTGACACGGAGCAGAGTTTGCAGCTTTCTCATGGCTCCTCCACAATGGCATGTTTGGTAGCTGCCCGTCGGCATTGCTTAATTAGGCGAGGAGTTGATTAATTTGCACTAATTGACAGCTAATTTAAGGACTTGGGGCACATCGGACTGACGTTTGTCGGGCCACGGAGGCTATGTGAGGTCAAGGCGGCGCGCTGTGGATGGATGAAGGGGCTCAGACCCCCCCTCCCCCCTCCTTCCCCCCTCCGTCACCCCCGCATGGATGACCAGCTCCGCTGACACTGACCGGTTTCTCGAGGAGCCCGCTTGGCTATTAAGGGGGACTCGGGGCTGACAGGCAGCCACCGGTGCGTGCAGCAGATCGGGGATGTCAGCTCGTTTTACCACGTCAGCGCTCAGCGGGCCGAGCACCAACAAGTGTCCCCGGCAGTCCCGGACCCGGCGGCGGGCCCCGCTGCGCAGGCTCGAACGCTCGCGCTTCATAAATGATTAAAGCCGCTTTGCACCAAATCAGGCGGCTTCGTTTTTGCCATTCAACTGATCGATTGTAATAAGGACTGTTAGTCAGCGTAATGAGCTGCTGTCGGCTTCGGCCCTAATGCGCGTGTCTAATAAGCCACTTGGTCTGGAGGTATGAATATGAATGAGCGGCGCACAGACGGATTGTGGTCTGCGACTCTTTCCCCGGAAGCTAAATATAGTACAAACACCACACGCGGAGGAATTTTTCACGATCGGGCAGTCCAAAAAGTTTCTCTCATAAAATGGACTTATGAACGTGATTAAAAGTCCTCATTAACTTTGATAAAGCCATCGGTCGGGACTCGCGGCGCGTCTCTCGCGCGGCCTCCTCCATCATCGCCGCGGACACGCAGACGCACCTGTGACGGGCGCAGGCTGCTCGTTGTGAGGGTGCGTGGAGGCTCCGCTCAGGCAACGACTGCAGTTCTAATAGTTGTTTTTCCGAGTCCAACTCCGGACTCGGATCGCCTGTGGTGCGTTTACGTGCAAAAAAAGAAAAAACAGAAAAAAAAGAATAAGTACAATTGCAGGCTAAGCCACCCTCTCCGGGGCTTGTGAAATTGTATAAATGGTCCATATCTCTCGGAGGGGTGAACCGGGGTCCCCGTGAGAAGGACAGGCGGCGGGGGATGGAGGGGAGGGGAGGAGAGGAGGGGGGGTCCGGGGCGGTGGCGGCCTGGGTCCGTGTGAATCGGAAAGATGATTAGGGGCTTATTAGCGGCCTGCGGAGAAGTGTAACTTGTTGGGAGCGAGCGGCCTGAGACCCAGCGACATCTCCAGCCGGGAACAGTCCGAGCCATTGTCTCACCTAATTATGGCGGACGGACTTCTTTTTGTTCCCCATTCGGCACGCCTGTCTGCCTCCCTTTCTACCTGACCGCCGGCTCCGACGACGCCGGAGTCTGCTAATTAGAAGAGAAATGGTCCTAGTAATTACGTCGCCTCCGATTAACGGCGATGACAATGAGCAATATTATTTTTACGCAATGTTTTGTGTGAGGGACCCCGCCCGCAATGCTCATTAAGTGAAAAACATGCCCTGGGAGCGGAGGGCGGCGCGGCTCCGCGGCGTCGCCCGGCCACGGAGGTGCTGCTCTCCGCGGAATGCCAATGAAGTTATTGCCCTAATTAAAAGTTGAACATTCCCGCAAAGCTGTTGCGTCACCGTGTTTTCGGCTGCCCTGCCTGCAAACCGCTTAGGAAAATAACACGCACTCACCTTTTTTTTTCCACTTTAAAACTTTATCATTCGACGTCACAAATTGCCAAAAAAAAAAAAAAGTTAAAATAGAAATTAGAATAAATAGGGAACATTCAGTCGACATCTACTGTGAGCTTCTGTGAAAAGTCAACCCTTTCTGCAGGTTTGATAAAAGTAAAAGGCATCTAGAGTTTCTATGGAGGACAAAAGGTGCAAAGAAGGGTTCCAAAGAAGACCACAGCTGTGGAGGGAGGGCAGTCTGCTCCATTTCAATATTAATATTGAAAGTCCTTGAGGGTTGTCGGGAGGATCTGTGACCAGCTTCGTCTCGCAGTCCCGAGTTTCTTGGAGGAAAACCCAAACATGTCACTTCTTGGGCCTTTCTAGGATGTTCAGGAACTTCCCTCTGGTCATTTCCCTCGCTGGAAAACAAGGAAAAAAAATATCAAATCACATCTTTGTTAGAAAACATCGTACTTTACTGTGTGTCACCATCTTGCAAAAAAAAAAAAAAAAATCTGATTAAAAAAAAAAGTCTTGCGCAACATTTGTCTGCAGCTCTAAGCACACATGTTTAGCAATGCAAAGCATGTATTTAATATCTGCAGTGTCACATTGGGAGGTAATTTATACAAACATCTGTTCATTCAGGTCATGGAAAATAACATAAAATGGGGAATAGCTACCAAAGACGTACTCGTGCATGAATGGTTGTCTAATGCGCTGAGATGAGAAAGCTGAATGCTGAGATGCAAAAAGGTCTCGTAAATGAAACAACTGACTGGGGAGCCATTTGAAGGTAAGAGATCGCCTCATCAGAGCAGCGACAAACGGTGACTACGATATTTTGTGTTTTTAAAATGTAAAAAAAAAAAAAAAGCAACTGATTAACGGAACACAATATTCAAACTAAAAATTGTTTTTTTTTTATTTGCTCCTTTCACTTTATCATTTCATGCTTCATCAGAACAACTCATCTTAATTTCAGAATGACATGAGCGAATCGTTCCCTAATAAAAAGGTGCACGCCACACAATAGCCCCTTTCCCATCGACATTCCCAGGAACTTTTATTTACCTGGGTACAAGAATTCCTGGTGATCTGCGTGGTTTGCGTTTCCACCAAACTGCAAAGTTCTAAAGAATTGTACTACACCACTACACTTTATATACGTAGTCCTGGTTAAACCCTTAACCCACATAGATTTACACTAATGCCTACATTTAATTCTACTTGCATGCAACTTAAACAGGACTTAAACTGTACTTGCTGTAAATGAACAGACAGATAGATATTAGGCCAGATTTTTTTTAATATAAATTAAAAACAAAAAGGCTCAAAAACAAAGAGCCATGCGATTTACAAAACAGAAAAAAGTCAGCAAAGAGTTCGGGCCTCTGGCCGAGTGTCGAGACGAGCTGGTTCAGGGGCCCCAGAGAGCCGGTCAGGACCTCCCGGTCCTGTCGTATTGAGTTGTTGCGTCCCCTGAGAACGTTTCCTCCACTTGTGGGGAGTCCGTGCGGTCCATTTCATCTGGAAATCACAATACATAACTGAGTGTTCAGCTCACGGTGACAACACCTACACATCCAGTTGTCTGTCCATGACTTAGGTTTAGCGGTAGCCCTTGAGCGGTTAGCATTAGCGTATTTCGGCTTTTGGCTAACTAAACAATCGGCATGCCGCTGACTCCTGTTACAGCACGAAACAAAGTAAAAGTGAGTATTTACATCATTTACCTTTGTTCCACGGGTCCACTGCCTCCTGTATCTCGGCTCTTGGCCACGAGCAACGAGGTTGCCGAGTCCTTCGGTGTGGTGGCGCCAGATGCCGGTCTGAGGTCCAGAATGGCGCCGAGCTGCTCAGACCACTGGTTCGTACTGCAGTCGGACCCACTGTCACTGCTGTCGTCCTTCAGCTTCTTGTAATCTTGTTCAAGTTTCTTCAGCATCTCACGACTATGTTTTGGCGTGCGGCGCTGCCTTAATTTTCGTCTTCTGCAAATCCGCTCCAAAGAGTCTGAACCTCGTCGTCCGTCCGCTTCTCATAGGTCCTCCTCCATTGTCCAAACGATCAAAACACAAATGAGGTAAAAGATTGTGGAGATGAAATAAACATGCTTGCAGCTGCAGGTTGAAACACGGCGAGTGTGTTCCACCGATCAGCGTTCCTCAGCAAGGATTTCGGGCAAAGTCCTACTAGGCACTTTTTTGGGGGAAAGTTTGGGGTCGGGGGAAACTTTCTTTCCTGGGTGATTTCGGTGGAAACGGTCCGACGTTTTGCAAAAAGCTGTGGTAAATGAAAAAAGGTTCCTGTGGTGAGAAAGGAGCAAATCACTACATCTGTGGTTTGGGTGCATGTGTGGACCTCAGCCGAATGTCACGCTCCTCTCTACAGCGGAACCTCCGAACACAAGGTTTTATTGTTTTGGCGGCGTCACACAACATATTTTTGAAGCTGCTCTTTGCCGGCGGGAGCCAGCAAACAAAACCCGAGTGTCACTTTTGAGACTTCTGCAGTATCTTCATAAACCCTGCAGGGGCGCCAGCCTGCTACAGTAATTAGTTTTTGTTAACAGGAAAGAAGGGGGCGGCGCCTCAGCTGCACCGAGGCTTTTATGGGCTGCCAGGGTGCAGTGACTTTATTGAGCGTCTCACCAGCCTTGCATCTCACGCAGAGCAACAGACGGATGGCTGATTTCAAACAGGCGTTAAAAGGAGAAAGTCGTCCGCCTTCATAACACCTGCTGGAGACGTGTGATCAGGATCTCAACTGGCTGCTGTCTGGCTGTGTGCTGGTGTTAAGGTGCCCTCCCGCCCCTCCTCCCCCGCCCCCTCCTCCCTCTGCCCACGGCGGCTAATGAAAAAGCCGTAGCGGTTGGTAATCTAGATGAGTCGCTAATGGTGCATGTGGGCGTGGGCTCCACGTCACCTTGAGGTGTCTGCCATTAAGTTAAAGATGATGCTAATTGGAGTGGCAGGGATTCATTTTGCACTTTGCTGTCTCTTCAAATCACCCCAAACAAAGTCATCAGGGGAGGTTGTGGACATGCGCGCGGCTTCGGATCGAAATGAAGCCATCAGAACGGGGAAAGCAATTACACCGGGACGACCCTGGAGCCACAGGTAGCCCGATGTCACATTCTTATTACTGGCAATTGTGCCAGGAAATGGTGGCACTTAATATTTTTGATATCTCAGATGTCATCTTCCCCCTCTCCCCCCCCCCCCTCTTTTCTCGTGATCTCATCTCCTTCTCTTGATGAGCCCAAACTATGCGCCACTCCTCCGGAGGCCCCTCGCCCCAATGAGTGTCTCATTAATTACAGTTCAGCTCAGCCTCCCCCTGCTCCAACCCGAAACTCATATCACTGATATCATATTAAAGACCCAATTAAACACAAATCAGGGCTCAATTCATGACGGTTGCCTGTTATTATAAAAAAGGGAATATAGACGGAGTGACAGTGCCGGTGATGGGACTCACATAAACTCAAACGCCAGAGTCTCAGCAGTATGTGAATTATCAGGAAGAATAAAGACATATACAGCGGGACCGCTGACAGCAGACAGTCTGATGTGTTGTTCACATTAACAATAGCTGCAGCTCTTATTTTTATTAGCAACAACTTAATTTTATTGTCAGTTAATCTGAAATTATTTTCTCAATTAACTGCAGGAAATAATTGAATGTTTCAATCATTGTTTCCAGAAATCCAACATGAAGTCCTCAAATGTCTTTTAATTTTTTGTGCATATTTGTTTTACTGTTACAACCAATTTCGACTTTTTTCCCCCTTAAATAATTGCTCAAACTGAATATCAGCATTGCTAAGTTTTTTCTACTGATCTTATTTTAAATTTCTGTACCGGCCAAAGTGTCCAGGTAGCAAAAATAGCAGCTTACCAGTTGAGTTCAGAAAAAACTTTAAATTGTTGCACATTTGTTACATCACTTGATTTTCTTTCAATAAATTATTTTTTCATAACTTCATAATCTTAAGACAAGAAAAAAAACAACTGCTAATTATAAATATAGGCTGCTGCACTGGGTGAAATACAAAAGGTGATGCGGACAGAAAGCCTTAAAAACACTGCGCCACTCCGATACACACACGGGCTTTGTCATACAACAGAGGAGATCAATACTGATTAGTGGGACTCGGAGATTTGTTTAGTTGATTAGAAAGGTCAATTACTAATTTTGCACTAAGTTAATCAGCATCTTGTTAGGACTGCCATCCATACTAAATGACACCTTATGGATTCCGCGGGCTGTCTTCTTGCCCTGTTGATTTGTTGCTATCTAATTATCATTTCGCCTTAACTGCTGGGAGAGTCCAGCCGAGCCCAGCCTGGTGAAAACAGGAGCACAATGTGGAGTGATTCCACAGAGCCACAAATTTTCATTCACCCCCGCCTCCCCATTCTTTGATTGCGATACACTTTTTATCCAAGCAATCTACGATACGCTTCAGCCATTAATAGATGCAAACAAACAGATCTCAGCGGGGTCATCATCAGAACCACGGCCGAGGGCATGAGGGCACGGAGACCAGCCTGACCCCCCCCCCCATCCAAACCCTCCAGTCCCAGCACCGCTAATCCTCTGGCAGTAGACTTTGGCCTGATTCCTGCTGCTCAAGTGCATTGTCATTGTGAAGATTAACCTATATCTGCAAACAACTAAATATGCCCGGCGGCTATTTAAAACATAGCCTTTTTTTCCTTCTCTCTCTCTCCCTCAACGCTAAACAGCCGAGCGACAAAACCCACTCTGTCAGGGATTCTTTACAGCAGCTTCACTGTTTGTGTAATTTTCCGTTTCCACTTGGCAAAGCACGGGTGTTTGGGATGTAAAATGCAGACACGAGCGTAACATCTTACTTTCCCCTCGCTTATGGTGAACAATCTGGGTGTCGGTGTCACTGTACCACACACACACACACACACACACACACACACACACACGTGCACAAACCCCCCCAGCGCCCCCACCCCACAATGACTCCCCTGTGTATAAAATGAGAGTAATCATCGCTTGGTCCCCCCCCACCTCTCCCCGTGGCACGCTCCCGGCGAGCCGAAGCCACCCGTTACCTCAAAAGACAGATGACCACCTGGGTTAACAGGAGTCCTGGACCCCGGCCCCGACTGCCCCAATTCACTTTCATTAAGAGTTAAGAGGACTTATCTGACCCTCGCTGCCCGTCTCCGAGTGCTACTCAGCTATTACAGGCTGTAAGCTTTATTTAATGGATTTAACATCCACTTTCACCACCCTCCTCCCCAGGGGGACCGGGGAGACACAGAGGAGATGAAACACACAAACACGGAGGCGCGCACACTCCAAGCTAACCCACCCATCAACCCCGCCCCGGCAACACATACACCTGACGCTCATGTTTGTGTTCAAAATTCAATTACCCACTTATTGATACTTCACAGGGATATTTAAGATGCAGACATGGGCTGTGATTTCCCAGGGGAGCCACTGGTTCCTCTTTATGTCCCAACCGAGAGGGCCCACCCCTCTTCTCTTCCTCCTCCTCCTTCCTCAATGCATTTTCGCCTCGTTGATACACACACACACACACGCACACACACACAGACACGCACGCACACACACACGCACCAAAACAAACACATCTGCACCTCCCAACCCCTGCCCCTGCCTATGCCTGTTCAAGAGGTGTCCTTATTAATAGGCAATCAGTCAAAAATCATTCATTAAAAAGCCTAAAAGGTTTTACACCCGCACTATGATTAGCTGGGAAAGAAAATCCAATGAATTCCTAATGCCTTTATGGAAATGAGGTGTCATTTCCGATCTGCTCAGGGAGGCAGCAGGCAGGCAGAACTGAGGAATGGGGTGTGAGAGAGAGTGTGTGTGTGTGTGTGTATGTGTGTGTTAAGCTCTGCCTCCCTCTCTTTTCACGCGCCACTCCTGTTTGAGATATGGACAGTCTCTATCAGACACAGCTGAAACCTGCTGCACTGACAAATCGCGACGCTCACTTTTGTCTGCGATATGTATGGGAGACCACGGACATTAATAAAAAATGTTCACACTGATCCTCCCAAACTACCAGCAACACCTCAGCGAGGCACCACCTTCAAAGACACGCGTCGACGAAGCTGTTTACGAAGCCACGGACAAGCTGCGGAGAGGTGAAAGGATGAGCACAGCAGATTAGAGGAGATGCTGAGGAGGAGGAGGAGGAGGATGAGGAAGGAGGGGAGCGGCAGTGGTGGAGAGCATCCCCTGTTCCTCATTCAGCGGCTGTCAGCACAGGCACTTCATAACCGCCCGCCCCGTGGCCAGCCCGCCCTGATGGATTGATAGAGGCACATTAGCACCAGTGGGGCCCAGTGAATGCAATCATATTCAGCCGCGGCACGCTTCTAATAGGCCGGAGATTGATCCTGAGGGTGAGGAGGAGGAGTTGAATGCGGGGCCATTAGGACCTGTCAGAGCAGGGCGACCTTCAGTCTCACCTTCACACAGGCAGACGCAACAGGGGTCAGCCTGGGTCTGCACCGGGTGGCATTGTGACGTGAGAGAGAGGTGCTCTGGGGCGCCGCGCGAGGGACAACAGGTGGTCCTGCCGGCTGCTGTGAGGGGAGCCCCTTTCATCCTTTTAGTTTATTTCCAGATTCGTCTCTTAAATTCTGCCTGTGCCAACGCCGGCTGGAGTTAAAACGAGGAATTGTCGGCCAAACACCCGTCAACATCGGAGCCACAGCGGCCACTTATTTCAGGCAGCGACATGGCCCAGAAACGTTCACCAGAAGTCAGCTTAAAAAGACAATGTCTAGTGCAAACTTCAATTGCGTGTCAAAAAGATATGGTTTTTAGGTTGCTACCATTGTTCGCATCTTTAACAAATTTTCATTTTTACCTTAAATCTGCCTTCAACTTCCACTCAACTATGTAATAACATATTCTATTGATTATATACAGTAGAATAATTACCTCGTTAGCAATGCTAAAACTTAGACAAAAACGCAACATAAAAATGCCCCATTTTTTGAAAACTGGTTCTATAAAGATCAATTTATTTTGGATAACAATATATCATCCTTTAGTAGTTGTATCATCATTAGTATTTTGTGTTTTTAAGAAGCAATACAACTGATCTGCTCTAATTAGTGCCACTATAATAATAATGATGATGATGATTATCTGACTGCTGTTCGGAGCGGCTCATGGTCTTTCAGCTCTGTCAACGACCCTTCATTGGCTGCATGTTGTATTATAAATGTCTGAGCAGGCTGACCATGAGCAACACGATACAGCCAGTTTTAACAGGAAGCTGTGTGAAAAAATGAAATATTCAGAGCACTGCTTATTGTTGGAATGCACATTCAAATACCCAGAATGCACTACATATCAAAGATTTTCCTCATTAACAAAGTTGTCTTAGAGGAAATATTTCCTGAACGACCCATCATGAAAATGTCACATTACCAAAGTTAATGCATCCACTTACCCACCAAGGTTATGAGTCAGTATTTTTTGTAACTGGTGACTGTTCACTATTGAAAGCGTGCTGCACATACAGTAACACATGACAAACCGTGACCTGAGACAGTCTGGCCTACAGTAGAAACTTTTCCTCATTAAAAGCGGGACTTGGTAGATTTGAAAAGTCGACTGCAGCCTTGATCCCACAAATGTGATAGAGCACCATCACTAATTCAGCCGTGGAACCAGCCGTCTCAGTAGCAGAGGCCCTTCAGCGCCTCCCAAAGGAACACTCAGCTTTCAATTACCTCCAATAACAGCACTTATCAGAGTCCTCAGCTTCCCCCGGAGACTTGGGGCTTGATGCCCACGATCAACAGCCCACGACAGAGGCATTCATCACGGGGCGGGGTAACAGCTGGGGCCTGAGGAAGAGGCACGCGCCAAGCCCCGCTGGGAATAGACCGGGCCAGCGTCACGTAGCCACTGTTAGGGGTGCGAGTGGGAGGGGGTATAAAGGGCGTGTCGCGTCCTCCTCCTCACATCCATGCTAACGCGTATGTATGAAAATGAGACAACATCAGTATGTGCGAGTGCAGAAAAATTGCAGGGAAAAAAAAAAAGGATCAACGCTTGCATCATCGAGGGGCTTTCTGAATGACTGTATGTGTTGTATTAATGTTTAGCTCACGTGCCGCCACCCCCCCTTTTTTTTTTGTATTGCAGTAGGATGGGTGAGTTTTCACCGCTTGATTGTGCTGTGCCCATTAACAAGCTTCCTCTTTGATGGTCCACATGTTGATGGGGGAGGGGCAGTAAATCCTGTCCCCTGCCCTCACCCTGCTGTGCCTCGACGGAGTCTCGGTTTATGGCTACTGAAGAGTGCACAAACATGATGAAAAAGTAGCTGAGATTTACAAGGCCTCTCCTGACAGCCAGGAAAAGAGAAAATTAAACCAGAGCGCATTAAACAGGCACCCATTACAGGGCTGCTGCGACACCGACAATAACCATCATTGTGTCCCGTCATGCTGAGGTACATGACATGATTGCAAATCCTGCCGTCCTCCACCTATGACAGCTAACATCTTTATGCCAGCCAGATTACATGCTTCTCTGGGTTTAGGGGAAATCAGGGAGATTAGACACTTTTGCAGTGAAGTGAATTTGTGACTTGTGGTCTGTGCAAATAATCACCAAATGCTACACAATCTACAGATGCTCCCTTTAGCCTGTTAATATGTGCTTATTCCTCTCCAGGCTTTCACGATTTCCTGTAGTGTGTCCACTGGGATATTTGTGCATTAAACCATTGCTGCAAATCCTCAACACTTTACTCAGTCTGCAGTCAACTCCCCTGCCCAAAATCTGATGAGCTTTTTAGATAATTAAAAAGTTCCCACTGATGCACCTCTAAAGGTTTTGCCAAATTGTGTTTAGCTTAATTTGATTCGTAAGGGTATGCAGCTTTTGTGGAAATCTACGGCGCGCCGAGCTCATTATCAGCCAAAAGGGCAGGCAGGCCGCAATGCAACAATTCTACTCACTATTCATTAGAATACTTTATCTGCTCCAACACTTTATATGCTGGTTCAATTTGACTGACTTAATAAAGCGGAAAAAAAGCATGTACATACATTTATACGGTATATTCCATCCCAGTACAAAGGGGTCTCTACAGCAATTCTTCAAAGCTTGCATGGAAAAATAAATACCCATTTTTCTCTTCAGAAAATATGAGCACTTAGCTACATCGCTCTAATCCACACTCCACAAGGATTATGACAATGGAGGTAGTAAAAGGGGAATGGATTAAAAACTAGATTTTTGCATCCATCAAATGCTTGAGCATTTGTTATATGGGCTCTTGTGGGCATGCCCTTGTTTCTTACCTTTTCCAATTTAACAAGATTGACCTAAATCCATTATTATGAGACATCAAGGTCAACCTGTTGTTTGACGCAGAGCTGATAGAAAGCGGCAAAGTCAAAATTTCTACGTACTCTCCCGATGGATAAACCAAACATAACTATCTGAAACCAGTCTGTTTTCATTTTGGAGATGAAAGCACATAAGGATACTGTAACATCTACGACTGCTGGGCACAGACACAAGAACTCAGAAAGGCTATGATCGCCATCTAGTGGTCGCATGAGGAACGAGCGGAATGCCTGCGATAAACAGCTGTGCATTTTGTAGCCTTATGAGTCACATTTTAATAAGCTGTGGTTGATCAAGGACCGTCTTATACAGGCAGATTTTTCATGGTATCTCTCTTTGGTTTACTACGTTCAATGAATCAAACAGCTTGAGGTTCTCATGGTACTTACACTCCTCTAGGCCCAGCTGGTAAGCAAGGTTCTGAAGTCCTTTGACCTTCTCCATCAGGTTGGCTGTTGTCAGACTACCCAGCTCTGCAGAAGAAATTCAATTCTAATTAATTCGAATTTTAGCCAAGTGCTATCCCATCAGACAGGATTATATTCTAAGGCCGTTCCCACCAATCGATGGTTTAACATCAACTGTTGCAGGTACAAAGAAAACATTGAGAAAGTTCCACTGTTTTGTACATCACCTTTCAACATTTCAATGTCTTCACTCTCCAGCTCAGCCATCCACTTGGGGGGTGAATTTGTGATCGGCTGTGGGGCCACAGAAAAAAAACAACAACGAAAGTTTCAAAACGCAGCCCATTAGAAGCTTCGAAGGCTTATAAATAACCGTGTCAAATTCATTTAAATATCCAGTTTGTGACACTAAGTCACAGTGAGGACAACTCACATTTTTACAGGATGCAGCAAATTCTGCAACTCCAGGTACTGCACCGAGATTAAGAGATTGTAGGTTAGTTGAGGATGAAAAGTGTGAAACATACAACCAAAATAAAGAGGAAATAGCAGAGAGAACATAAACTCACGTTGCTCTGGCCAGAGGTCAGGTGATGCTCTGTCCAGCTTCTCAAAACTCAGCAGTGAGTTCTCAAAGTCGTCACCTATCGAGACAAAAAAAAAAACACCCTACTTTTATATTCAATTTTCTGTGAGAATTCTACAAATGAAGTTTTGGAAAATAAGCTGGCAGTTTCTAGAGGATTATGGTACGCACAGGCGTATAATCTAAGTGCCTCTACTCAAAGTGACTTAAAGTGATGTGTGTATACATTTTTGTCACCAACTTTCCAGCTGAGGTACAGAACGGTGACAAAAAAATTCATGCACAACACCACTGTGTAGCAATTAAGACCAATTACATAAGTGGGGTTATTATACTAAAATATATGCCACATGTCTGACTTTTACCAAAAATCCTGAACATGCCAGATGGCATGCTAACATACGGTACGTCTAGAGCTACATTTAAAAACAATAAACCTCTGTAGTCTTTTCCTCTGTATGAATAATGGGTTCATTTGATCCTTAACTTTAAGTGTACACAATTTAGTTATAGAAAGTATGATGGCCATTCTTGCTGAATGGGTGCACATTGCCAATAAGCAATATCCTGGTGTGTGCTGCAGTTTAAGACATGGAGAAGTAAAGGAATTAATCAGAAAAGGCCAGAATTTTACTCCTTTTTGCGTCATTATTTCCATTTACTCCCATTTACTATTTCTTGCACTTTCATATTACTCATTGTTTATTTTCTTTCTTACTGTCCACTTGCTACTGCGACACTGTAAATGATCCCCTTGTGGGACTAATAAAGGAATATCCCATCTTATGTGCCATAAAATGTATAAATATTCTAAACTAAATCTTGTATAATATCAATTATTTTTAATCTAACATGGTGCTGGTCATTCAAATTTCATAAAACATTACAATGTCATGGTTTAGACATGGAAACATAGATAAATAGAACATACATGTGTGCCACTTTCTGAATCTCGTACAGAAAACAGAAGCACACACACAACCGATGTGTAGTATGTAAGCAACCATCACCGAGAAGAAAAAAACAAGTTGCTCGTCCAGGTACAAGGCCAGCACTGGTTTGCCAACACATCAGGTGCACCTGGATAAAACAAATGCAGTGTAATACAACACTCCTGCGGATTATGGCGTCCTGTTTTTAATCTAACGTGTTTGAAAGAGGAGTTTATACATTGCGAACGTAATTCAGGGGGTCGTGTGGTACTGAACCGCGCTGGAGTTGAACAAGGAGGCGTCCCTTAAACTTTTGCCCGTTCCATCTACAGGGGCTGACAGAATATTAGGAACACCTCTGATGTGGAACCACGCGCGGCTAAACGGCCCCACAAAACGACCATCAACACACAGCATGGTGAGCTCAACCTGCACAGCCGCCTGGCGCCTGACTGAGAGGACTATGCGGGTAACCAGCGTCAGATTACGAGGCTGCTTTACACCACATTTGCTTTACTGTAACGCGGGAAAAACAACAACAAAAACAACAACTGCGCGATCAGGAATAACTGCGTCAGACGAAGCACCAAGTCGGTCAGTAAATAAAATAAAATAAAATAAAAATAAATACGTACACAATCACGGCGTTGTGAAACACAACACTAAAACTGCTACCCCATTACGCAATGTAGAAGTAGTTTAGCCTTTACGAGGTTAGCTTCGGAGGCCGCTTTGGCTAGCGGGGAGCTGCGGTCAGCTTCAGCCGTGTGTGCCGGACTGTTGGCCGGGTTCAGGCTGCTGTTCCACGGAGCTTCCCATCAACACCGGGCGGGCAAAACACTGGGGCTGCTCAACCATTTAGCCAACGGGGGAGAAAAAAAACATCCCCAAACAGTGAAAATACAGCGTTCACATGTGTGCTCCGTCGTCCCGGAGTGCTCGAGTGAGAGGGCGCGGGAGTCGTCCACGACTCGGCGCCGCGAATAACGCCGAAATTTCGATTTATACACGGCATAGCACGGTAAGGAATTAGAATTTACCTCCATTTGGAGACGCCATCTTCAGAATAAGCACGTGATAAACGAGAGCCAATGGCAGCGCGCGCTCTCAGGGCTGACGCGCGTGGCTGCAGTTCGGCGCGGCCGCCGCTAGAGGCCGACGGCGAGGCTGCTCTCGCAGGGAAAGCGGACCTGCGTCCGGGCACAGGGGCGGGTGGGGTCGGTTAGCCTTACAGATTTTATTTACTTGTTCAAAGCCGCCATTTAGGTTTGTTCGGATGGAGCCTTTGTATATTGAGCTGTATATTTTGCTTTGTGTTATCCTTCTGTTGTCTGAATCTCACTGCCACGACTGTCCCATCTTGGCCAGAAACATTGCTAATCTTAACTAAGATTTCCTGACAATCATGAAATCTCATCTTCTTCCGCTCATACTGAAAAGATAAATAGGACGACGGATCAAACACTTTCCGTAGTCTGAGTTGAAAGCATTTATGCCAAAACTTATGATGCACTATGGATAACAACAGAACGAGAAAACGGACTACAAGAATATCTTAGTTTATTGATCACACTGAGAGTCAGCAGTAGTCTTCATGTCAAAAACAAAAGCCAGTACTAGATGTCCAATATCAAAGCACTGGTCAATAAGACCAACACACGTTCAAATGGAAATTCAGTCTCCGATATTGCCTATTTCTACGTAACAAAGTGGGTTTACCATTGTCTGACAAGGAAAGAAATGTATGGACAGCAGAGATGTACTTTTACTGGTTCTTTTGAGGCACTTAAAACATGATCATTATTGTGATACAAGCAATAATTCCAGGATGTGACTTGTGTCATGAGTTAAGGCAGGTTGGTGATTAGTTTGTCCAGACCCTTATTACCCCACAAGACCCCGGCTTTCACACTGCACTGGTTCGAGTCTCTTACCAAACATTTCTTTCAAATAAGCAACACCTGGAAACAATACTTGGAAATCTTCACAATACAGGTAGATACTATTGCGGTGAGCGGAGTACCCTATGAGAATTAATTGTGTGTGTTAACACTGCAGGTCTGTGAAATAACAAGTTTTAGGTCCCTTATGTTCAGAACAGGAGCTACACACCACATGTTTTCTGTCATTTTCATTCAAAAATGGCTAGAATTCCCAGGAGTCCAGCCAGCGGAGGCCGACCATGGAGCTGCCCGGCTCGTGTGCCAGCAGCCCCGTCATGCCATAGCTGAGAGGGTGGAACAGGTGAAAGCTGACAGACAGAGAATAGAACTCGTTAAGTAACTCAAAATGCAAGAAACGGTTTGAACCTTGGGCATTTTGCAAAGTAATCTAAAAGCACAGGAATATAGGAATCACAGGAAGGCACTAGAAGGGGAAAGTGTGTATCAAAATTGACATGTAATCACAAGAAAGGCAACAGACATCCTGCTGTTTACCTGTAAAGGACACTCAAGAGAAGCAGCAGCTGCCCGCCTCTCTGCAGCCAGTCACAATACGGCGGGCGCAGCAGCAGGTCGGCGCTCTTCAGCAGGATGTCCAACGTAATTCCTGGGAGAAGCAAACACTGCTTTAACCTGCATGACTACTTTCTGCGTCTTCTGTCCACAAGAAACACAGGATTATGAAGGTGTGTGTGTGTGGTACCTGTCAGCATGCTGCTGAAGAGCATGGCAGGGAAGTAGTGATGGTAGTAGAGGACGCGGCCCATCGTGTAGAAAGGTATGTAGTGCAGCAGCCAGCCCAGGAAGAGGAGCCCCCCTCCTCCTCTCATGAGCACGGAACAATGTTCTGAAACACAGCATCAAATTAAGCGTCGACATCACAATGGAGTCTGGAATGAGACCGGAGCTGCTGTCGATGATCCCACCTCTTCTTTTTTGGCCCACTGAGACGCCCCTCTGGAGAGCTACAGAAGCCACCGCCACCATGATCAGATACAAACCCAGACTGGCCAGATTCAGCCACCAGACCACCTGAGAAATATAACCACAAGAGCCTCAGTGTGTGCCGATAAAAACAAAACAAAAAGCAAACCTCCACCACCACAAAGGAAGGAATCAAGTGACTTACAGGGTTCCCCAGCAGGTAAACACGATACTCTGATTCATTCACTCCAGAGAATCTCAGTCCCTTCACAAACAAAGAACATTAGCTTCAAATTGTTGCATATGACTTGATTTTTTTTTTAAAAGCTGGATTTAACAACATAGAAGAGGATTTTTCAGAGTCATCCTCAAAGGGTGTGTCAATAGTTTTGTTGCCGTTTTTGGGTTTTCTGATCATTTTCCTTTTTGCCAACTTTCAGGTCATTTTCTTGAAACATTTTGATAATTTACTCATATTCTTGTGTGTAAGAAAGAAACTGGTTGAATTCGCTGGGAATAAAAGGTGATCAGCAAGCCAGCACTACTAAAGAATTGGCAAAAAAGTGAAAAAAAAGACTTTTATCAGACAACTAGCCCAAACAAAAAACAAAATAAAAATACTTAGCTTTCTAATTTTTTAACACATTTACACTGATCAAGTATAATATTATGGTCACTGGAGAATATAGTACAAATAGATGTTGACATATTCTAATTGTTGTCATTGAGATTGTTATTTATGATGCTGTTGAACTGTACGGGTTTATACTGAGAGGTGTCTCTAATATTTTGACACCCTAATGCACATAAGTGGGATGACCAAAATATTAGGGACACCTCTCAGTATAACCCAGTACAGTTCAACAGCATCACATATTACAATCCCAACAACAATAACTAAAATATGATTGCATTATATTCTCCATGAACAACTACAGCCCCAATACCAGTCATTCAAATATGTCGACACCTCTCTCAAACAGATTCAGTAATTATTCATCACCAAACTCCTCCCGAAGGTGAGAAACTGTTGCAGGGCTGTTGCTGTACATTCTAGGGTAAACATGCAGTGGTCATAATGTCATGCCTGATGAGTGTATAAACATTTATTGACTGATATTATTGAGGGTGAGATCAGCGATGCCACATTTAGTGTCTTTTGTTTAAATGCTGGTGAGGGGTGAGTGGATGCAGCCTCAGCAGAAGTCTCTCTACATATGAGGGTTCCTACTGGGCACAGCTGCAGGGAGTCCACATGCATCGTGCAACACACCTGGTAGTTGACGGGCCAGTGCCAGGGTTTGGAGTTCATCTCATTGTCTTTGGGCTTCAACCCGCTGTTGCCCTGAAGAGACACATTTTTCACGATGATTTTTCCCGGTACACACTGGCATTACGTCCTTTCTCACAGCTACCTACTCTGATCATAACAATGTGGGACTCCAGTAAGATCTCCAGGAAATGGGGCTTCAGCACCGACAGACTAATGTTGGGTACTGTTGAGAACAAACACGGAGGGAAAAAAAATCAGGACGATTCAAGCCTGACATCCAAAGACGCAGGCGCAGACAGAAGTGTGTAACATACATTTGGGATTGATATGATCTTCGATGTTCCACTGAGAGCTTGGGCTTTCCTTCAAGTACGGACTGCAGGTCACCTCCACCTGTTCCCAGCCCCTGAACACACACAAGACCCACATCAGCACATTTATAAGCGAAGACTGGGATGGGTCCGAGCGGACGAGGACAACCTCACCACTTGGGAAGGGTCTTTCCAGAGGAGTAAAGCACGCAACCGGAAGCTTGGTGCAGGAGGCGGACTTTGCTGCGCAGCACCTTCACCAGGTCGCCCTTCCGACCTCCGCAAACCTCAACCTGCCAGAGATCATTGCTGTCTCCTGTACCATTCTAAGAACACGCCAAAGATTTAAAAAAAAAAAAAAGGTAAAAAGGTGTTTAAGACGAAGTATTTTGTTGTAATTCTTGCTAAGGCGCAAACGTTGCAGCACTCACTGCTTCACGTTCTGGGCGCATACTCACGATGCCATATCCTGTGACCTGGAAGTGTTTCTTGGTCAGCGGGGCCTCGTGGAGGTGACTGTGAAGGTTCCGCGTTGTTCTGGAGGCACAAGGAAAAAAATCGGACCACATAGAAAAGTCATTTTGACGAGAAAGCAAATTTGCAAATCAACTGTGGGATCATTATACCTACTCCTTGTGCTCTAATCTGATGACGTCACCGTGGCGAACCAGATCGGGGGATCCAGGTTGAGCTTTTTTTTAAGATGAATAATCAACAATAAGAATGCCACCCTTTTTATTTAAAAAAAAAAAAAATCAACAATAAATGCTATTTGGTATTTCTGAGCTGTAACTCAACCCTGCCTCCTCACAGTGATTGTGATCGTGTTTGTGAACCAGCCACAAGTTGTTGTAGTCCTTATGCAAGTAGGCCGTCACCTGTAAACACAAAGCAAGGAACAAAAAAACAAAGTGCATTTTTGGAGGAAGGGAAACTAAATGAAAGACCTGAACACATTCCGCCATGTCTGAGAGCGTTTCCATGTGGCCTGACCTGCTGCTGCCTCGCTCCGACTCCCTCTGGGTACAAGTGCCAGTGAGAGTGCAAATATCCTCCAGCGATGCGCAGGTTTTTTATGGTGATGGTGGAGCCATACGCCAGATCTGCACCAGAAACGCACATGTCCTCACCCAACAAACGAATGCATTCAGCGGAAAAAAAAGCCTTTTAAAGCTAATATTCTTTAAAACCAATATTTCATTTTAATTTGTGATGGCAGCGAAGCGTAAGCACAGCTTTGAGCCCGCCTGGGTATCATCAGAAAAAATTTCTCCGTGACCTCCCTCTCCTCCTTCTTATTAGTTTTAGTAAACACAGCTGCAGCCGCATGTGGTTTCATTCACACTGGAGTTTGGGACTCACACTCAGGCATGGACGCGTTGTGCAGATTGTTTCCGATCAGACGGGACTGGAACGCGGAACTGAAGAAACCGTCGCCCGGCCCGCTGGTGAGAGAGAACAACCGCGAACCAATCAGGCGGGTGCGGCGGATGTTGCCACAGGATTCCCCGAGCCGCGGCGGCGGCGAGCGCAAAACACACCTTTTGTTCAGCATGACGAAGTGAACTGCGAATATCGTGACATAAAGGAGGAGGGGAAGCAGGATGAGCGCGACCACCCGCGCCAGGAAGTGCTTCGCTATGTCCACCTAATGCCGGGGAAGCCAGAGGAGCGGTACTGTTACGCCTCATCAACATCCCATCAACATCATGGGCGCAATCATGCGAATGGTGCCGCTTACCAGCGACAGGCTCAGATCCCCCAGGATTCTCCAGAGGTCTGACACTGTGTTCAGTCCCACCATCAGGATGACGAAGAGGCCCACGAACTTCACCCCCAAAGCTCCGGCCAGGTTTACACCAGTTAGCGCCATCCACAGCCACCACGGTGCGGTAAAAGGCCTGGAAAGAAGCGTGAGGAATGTAAATCACTGAATGCTTAATAAAGCCTCAGTCAGAAAGGTACCAACAATGGTTCCTCAAAGAAAAAGGAAATCTACACATTTATGAAACCATTGCCGGTTTGGCATCTTTACTTTAAAAAGTACCTGAGAAAAATAAAAAACTATCTACCGTTGGCGTAACTTATCGGTTAAAGGCATCACAGTTTCAGGAATCCATAGAGCAGAGAACATGACAGACGTAACAAATAACACGTCCCACCTATGTCTCTGCTGGTTGAACTTGACCATGCTCAGCACTGCTGCCATGATGAAGAACATGAGTATGGGGTCCAGCAGGATGTACTGGGAAATAGTGATGCAGCCAGTATCTGTCACAAAGCACAGATTCATCTTGGGGAACATTATTTAGACAGGAAGACTGTACGCTGCTTTGTAACAGGTTTCATAACATGCTAATCAATCTCAATCTGTAAAACTGGCATCAGACAACAGAATATTGATGGGTAAATTACTTAAAAGCGCTTCTTACACTCCCAATTTAATTTTTTCCCTCTACGCACCGTTTTTACTTCTATCCTCAAAGGCCTTTGAGTTTCAAAGGGATATTACTCACCAAATATGAGCAGAGTAGCAGTGATGAGAGCAGCAGCGTGAGACTGAGACAACTCCAACACGATGAGGTAGGAAAAGACGGGGAGGAAGGAGCCCAGGCCTGCACAGAGCTGAGGACAGAGACAGGGGGCATGTACGCATACTGTATGTATGAGTTATGTTCTTAAGCATGATGGAAAAGGTGGATCGTGGAGAGCGGCGCACCCCTCGCATCCCCCAGTAGTTGTGGTGCTCATATTTATCTCCTGGTCTTGTGAAGGGAAAGGTGCCATCATAGCCGCTCATGTAGCCGGCGAGACCTATCAGCATCTGGAACAGAGAAAAGGAGGTGACAGTCAATCAGATTAGGCGTTTTTTTTTCTCTTTTGCAAAGAAACAGACACGATCAATAATAATCTGCCATCTTTGCCTTTCCAAGAGGAGGGTGGACGTCGAAAAAGAAGGTCCTGTTGATGTAGTAGCTCCCCATCTTCCCGAAGTGCGTCTCATCCCAGCTGGGAGACAAGACAGGAGGGCGAGACAGTGAGGGAGTGAGACAGCGGGGTGGGGGGTGGTGGTGGTGGTGGGGTGACCCGCGCGCCTGTCTGTCGCGCACCTTTCACTCACCACACGTGAGGCGGCTCCGTTAGTTTGTAGAGTCGCGTGGAGAAGGAGAGCCCCGCCACCACCATCAGCAGCAGCAGCCCCCTGCCGCCGCCGCCGCCGCCGCCGCCGGAGTCTCCTCCTCCGCTGGGCCAATCACCGAGCGTCCCGTTGGGGGACCGGCCGCCACCCTGCGACGGGCGTCCCGCGGCCGGAGTGTGTCTGTCCTCCGGCGGAGGAGCGGGCGGGCTCTGGGGGGGCTGGACCCTCTCCGGCGTGGGTCCGGGTTTCCTGTGTCTTGCGTGTGTGTGGTCCCGCGCCGTGTTGCAGTGCGTGACGCATTGCTCTTTTGCCATTAGGACGTCAGAGCCGCGTGAAAATGTCCAGAACCGAGATGTTAAGCTGGCAGCGTCTGAGCATATGGCGATAAGTGGCTAGTTAGTCAACATAACTAGCTTAGCTGCCCGGGTCACAGCCTGCAAGTAACATCGATATTAACCGGGTTTAACAATGGAGCACTGAGTCTCAATGTTACACCCACGCACGCACTCACACACTCACACACACAGCTGTGGTTATAAAGTCACTCCGCCTCGACTGGGACAATTAACACACGCCGTGTTTTACATTGTCGCCGAACTGGACATTTTCATCCGTGACGTACTTCTCCCGGCGTGCAAACTCTCTCCCGGTCCGCTCATCCGAAGGCGGCGGCGGCGGCTTCATTCCAAGCGGCGACACACCGCCACGCCGCAGATGACTGACGTTCGATTCACCAGATATTCACACCCGCAACATAGCGGCCCCGCCGGCCATCAACGCCAGCTATTAGCCTGAGCTCAGGTGACGCGTATCCAGCGAGGGGGATTCTGGGAAGTGTAGTCCACAGTGTCCTTTTACGTGGGCGGTCTAATTAAGTGGGATGCAGAGCTGCGCGGTATACTTTGACCACGAGAGGGCAGTACAGTATAGTAAATCATTCATTTGTTAATTTTGTTAAAAGTGATAACAATAACAACAACAATAATAATAATAATAATAATATGATGATGATGATGATGATGAAGAAAAAGAAAAATGTAATTATTCATTGCTAGCCAATCCTGACATATTTGTAGCTATAGACTGAATACTTCTCGACATATTTGTATTTACAGACTTCATTCTGCATGACATGGTAAAGTATTTAATCCTTTAATTCTACCTTGCTTTTAAGGACATTAATCTCCCTCATTCCATCACGTTTATTCTGCAAGCTGTAGTTTGTAGATTTAGATTTTTCATGCCATGCACAAGCTTGTGTGATTCATGGAAATGGTCCCGATCAAGCTAAAAGGGTTACAATTAGCTTGGCCCTCACTAGCCGCGACACCAAAATGCTACCTACATGCTAAAACACGACAATTTCCACGAATTCCGTTTCTAATAAGTCTGCAAATGGGCATTGTGCAAAATTACTTTTATTTCTGCGACCTTGTACAAAATGTGCAACCAATATTCATGCCCCTTTACTCACTACTGCCAGACATGTGGCAATCATCTTCTCTTCAACTATACTTATTGGTATCAGTGACATCTCATGCTGTTTGTTAGCTATTGGTGTACAATGTTATTCATCTATTTATATATATATGAACTTGTTACATTTCATCCCGCAAGCTAATTGTAAAACAGCCGATTGTTTAACTACAAGCAAGATACTGTCAAGTTAGCAAACCACTAACTAAATATAGCCATGGTGCATGCGAGGTGTGGGTGCCATTTCAAAGTAACTCATCAAAGGGATTTATGATTTTTACGTTTTTATTTTGATGACTGATAGTGATTACAGTCCAGAGGTAAACAAAATGAATGAGCATAATATATCCAATGACCACAACTTGACAACATGACATGATCTCAAGATATTTGTGGTTTTCAAAAGGCTTTTAATATTTCAACTTTGACCCAAAAAAAAGTTAGACTTCCTGTCTGGTTCAGGCGACGATTAGAGCAGCACACTAAAGTACAGTGGACACCAAGTGGAAACATTAGTAGGTTTATAGTTTATAGTTTATGAATGTGGGTTAAGGGTACAAGCCACTAAGTCATCCTGGAAGGCCAGAATTCAACTTAGACATTTCTGTGCAGCTGGAGAGAAGCTCAGTTCATTAATCAGCAAATAATGCCATTATTTTCTTGAACCTGAATATAATAGACAAAAACAAATAAAATAAAATAAAATTGGGAACTGAAATACAGAGACCAAATGAGTGGGCCAATGTTGTCTGATAAACATTCACGACTGAAGGGTTCAACAGAGACTAAAAGAAATACTGCTCACAATTACTAATATTTAACCATCAAGTTGTAACATACAGAGGTTGTGCTTGCATTTCAAAAGCATTGTCTTTGTAATGAAGAGACAAAATGTCAGCGATTAGAACAGTGCTGCCACTCCCAAAAAATATATATTTCATTGTCTGCTCCACAGGGCAGGGTATACACACAGTTGCTCTGGTACAGTGTCAGCCACTCTCCTCACACATAAAAAGATATGTTTTAAAAAAACTTTTTTTTGTTTTTTTTTACAGACACGTATAAATCTACAAAGCTATAATGCCAGATTTTTCTTACATTTTATGTTTTCATGTCAAACAAATTATTGGTTGTGCTATGATGCATTAAGAGAATACGTAACAAAAATAATACATAATACTAGAGCTGTACAAAATATACCAAACCTCTCCAAGAAGCCTTTGTCTTTACGCGCATTCGGAGATGCACACACGGGAACGCTGTGGTGGGAGAACAGTTCCAGCACTATTGCAGGGGAATGAAAAATCTTTTCACCTGTGCAACACCGTTACATAATTTTCTTACTTTACGTGGTTATATTTGTTGGATATTTTCAACTAATTTATCTTCCAGCAGATTCAGAGACGTAGCTAGAACATATCCTTGTATCAGGCCAGACTTGGCAGATTATTCGATCTTCTCAGGGGTATAAGAAATGTTAATACTGCGAGGATCAGCCTCCACGATAAGGAGGCCATGTTTTATGATGTCATTGCTGGTATTGAGAAATGTGAAAACTTTGTGAAACAGAAATAACGCAATTTATCGTGCAAGACAGAGGAAGAAAGGTCAAACCAATTGCACCTTTTACAAAACATATAATCAGATCATAATATACATCTACGGTCTGTCCAGGTCCGGGCTGAAGCTTTTATTGTGAAAGTTTGGCTGTGTCGTCCTGGTCCGGAGGTGCCAAAACTTTTCAGGTTGCAGTTAGATCTTTAAGAACAGGAAGGCGGCTGCGGGAAAAGTTCTCAATCTGAATTTGTGGTTTTTTGTCAGCCCCGGTGTCCGTTCAGTCCGAGGTCAATGCTAATTTAACGGCCGAGTGAAATAATAATGGCGAGGGGTGCGAGCAAGCCACGCGCCGCGTTTGGAGTGGGTGAAATCTGATTGCTCCTTTTACAAAATACATTTATTATTATGTCTCCACGTTGTCACCGAAGTCAATTGGTCAGACACATAAAACCAGAGGAATCGAGGGTGCTCCCTGTGATAGGCTGCGTGCTTGGTTTGCAGAGGCCCGTCGTGGATGAAATAAATAACAACAAAAAAAAAATAAGTGACAGAGAAAATTAAGTGGAAAATAATATCTGCATATCAAATTGCCCGGGGTTACTGAATTAAAAAAAAAAAAAGCTCAGTCCACAAAATCCCTTTAAGGCAAATTAATAGATGATGAAATACTGAATCCCAAATACTTCATTCACTGCTAAACTCCTGGTCCTTTTTTTTCGTTTTGTTTTTTTTAAATCTGACTGAGGGGAAATAGATGTATTCTGTGCTGAATGCAGGTGTGTGTGTGTGTCTACTTTGTTTGTGGTGTGCAGGGAAACAATTCTGGACGTTTCAGCGTTACTGTCAGAGGTTTAGTGCCAGGGTCTTGGGGGGGTTGGGGGGAGCAGAGCGGTGACGTTTGAAGGAGCAGGAGGAGACAGTCTCAGTTTCCGGGCTTCCTCAGCTCAGACTCGGGGATCGCAGGGATGCAAGTGTGCGGTTGGGCAGACGCCACGAAGCCGGGCAAACAGGTGCACTTGTAGGATCCTTCCGTGTTGGTGCACTGCCCATTCTGACACAAGGGCACCTTGTCGCTGATGTCCTTGCACTCATTTATGTCTGTGGGAAACAGAAACATACGGGGTTAGTCACAGCTGAGACAGCTGCCAGCGCCGCATCTGCAGCTGAGCGGTCTTATGGGTACGCGAGGTGGGATCCTCCAATGCTAAAATAACTCATATTTCAGATTTCAGATGAACTTTGGAAGTTCATTCTTAGCCTTGGCAACGACGGCTGACAGAACCATCTCAGGAGGTCTGCTTAGAAATGCTGCGTCAGGGCAATACATCAAATGACCACCAACAAATGGGAGTCTAAAGCATAAACCAGAAATCCTTAAATCCCCAATAACAACTATTTTACCTGAAAATAACAGCCTCGGAAACACTTTGACACTGACTAGTAATCGGGGGATTTCAGCTCTGTCATTCCCACTCCGCAAATGCCTGTTCTTTGCATTTTGTAACCTGAGCCGATTTGGTCAGAACAGTGAATAACACTTCATCACACTAGGAGCTAACTCGGAATTCTCACTATTGAAAGAGAGAGAGGACAGACGTTAACCTGCTGCCAGACGTTACCACGCGGCCGCTGAGGGTCCAGGCGGTGATGAGATCAACCAGAAGCGCAAAGGATGTCACAATAGAACCAGAAGTCTTTTTCACCTCACGCTAAAAACGGGTTTTCCCTTCCTCTGTTTTGCCCTGTTTCCTTTCAAAAAGTGTCACAATAGCGACAGCTCTCTTCTCTTAAATGCGCCTGGGAATCCATGTGTACCTGCCGCTGAGAAAAAGTACCTCCTGCTTCTCTTAAATACTCAGTAAAAAGTGGAAATGTGAAAAAAAAATTCTTTAGAACTGGGCAACCTCGGAAGAAAGACTTGTTAGCTGCAGACAAGGGCGTTTGAATTAGTTCCACAACAGTTCACATATGGAGGTTTCCACCCAACATAAATAATATGTTGCATAATATCTGGTATTGTATATCTGTAATCAAACATGTCATGTTGCGTGTTGGATACAGTCTGAACTTCCATTCCCGGCCACCTTGAACACTAAACTGTTCAGAATGATGATAAAGTGAACAATAGCCTGGATTATGTTCCCCTATTTGGCCTTCAAGTGATGTTTGGTTCCCCTTTTCAGCATGGGAGGTCTGATTGTCACATCATAGCGCTCAATCTCAAATGACTCCCCTTCTGTTTATGTCATGTTATGATGGGGAAACGCTCACGGTGACATTGAGAGAAGGATGCATGGCACATGAGCCGCACAGCTCCCACATGTTTCCACATTATCGGCATTCACTCAGTTTCCTTGGGAAAATGGCTGGCCTTGGAGCTGATAAGCCCGGATGCAGACAGAATATTGTAATCATAGCTTTTCATTACGACGAGACAGTCTCACTTTCCTACAAAACAAACAAAGTACACTTAAAAGATATAATATCTGATGTAATATAGTGAGTGGCTGACATTCAAGGCCTCACTCTTGGCAGTGTGTGACTGTTCAGACCAAAGGGTAACACACAATGGTTTTGGGAGTAGACTGCTTTCATTAGATTCCCATAAAACATAACTTAATACAAGGTTGTTAAATTCGAAGCTTCTCCTTGGGCCTGATGATATACTGCATGAAGAGTTGCCTCACCGAAATGAATCCGGACATGGCTCCAGAGGGATTAAACAACAGAGTTCACCGTGGTTTCATTTCAAGACTCAACACCACATCTTGAAACAAGAGGGAATGAGCTGATTGATTACCAATTGATTATAGGAACCTCCTGAACATTCTCACTTGGAACTGAGCGAGCGTCTACATGCGGGTGGTCTGTCGAGAAAGATATCCAAGGTGTCGGAGAGGGAACCCACCTACACAGGCCATCTTGCTTAGGTCAAGTTCATATCCGTCAAAGCAGTCGCAGGTGTAGCCTTCCCGCACGCGGACGCAGCGGCCATTTTCACAGCCATTCAGGACTCCGCATTCTTCCGCTCGGAGACCCTCAAAGCCGTCGTAGCGCTCTGAATGGACACAGAAAGAGACAATGACAATGCTAACCTCTACCTCAATCAACCAATAGCTTTCAAGAAGTTCCGTAATACGGAATTGTGGTTGTCGTTTACGTCCATGCCCGCGCACAGTCATATATTTAGTGAAGATGGAAGAAATTTAATAAAAAGGTATTAACCGGCTCCTGATATACATCAAGTTATGGTGTTGAATAATGGCAAGAACAGGGGTTACTGCAGGACACTATGATGTCACTTTAACCTACTGGATATGAAATCACTTCATCCAATTTGACAGTTGCGTGATTTTTCTAATGTAATGGTTTTGTTCTGAGTCCTCCAGAGTTATGGCCAACTCAAGGACGTTTGTGCCAAATGAATGAAAACATAATGAATCAAATTTTGATCAATTTTTGAGATGATATCCATGCGATATTAATAAAATAAGCACTTCAATGCAAGACTTCCACTGCAAGTCCAGGAATTGTTGATGATTGTTGTGCTACTGATGAATCTGAGGACATCATTAGTTGGGTTTTATTTTTGCACTGTGATGATCACAACACATATTTACAGCCTATTACACACAGGCCACTTGTTTATCTGGGCATTCCTGCAGATTATATTCATGATACACTGTATTGCACACAAACGTATGCATTAGGCTTTAATGTGTGAATTCATTAGGAATGAAAACTGTGAGGGTGTGTCCTTGTCTGAGAAAGATCTATACACCCACCCGCTAAAGGATCCGCAGGTCGCGGCTGGTGCTCCGGTGGTCGATGGATGGGTACACGCACATCAAACAGAATGATGTCCTCAGGAGCTACGTAGGGTTCCACAGGGTTGCCGTAGTTGTCCCAGTACGGCGGTATATAAGGCTCCGCGGGATCCTCTGGCCCCTCTAGACCGTACTCGTAGCCTGGGCGCTCTCGCAGACTGTCTGAACCTCCTCGCCGAGGCAGGTTGCACATGACTGCGTAGTCCTCTGGAGGAAGCAGCAGCAGCAGCAGCAGCAGCAGCAGCAGCAGCAGCAGCAGCACATAGCAGAGCTGGAGTTATATTTCTGAAATCAAGAACTGATGTGACATCTCATGCATATTCGCCTTCTCACCAGAGTCTCTGCGGGGACAGAAGGCACACTGCTCACTCCAGGCGATGCCATACAGGCAGCAACACTCAGTGTATGTGGTCCTGCGGTCCTGAAGGGGTTCTGCACACATGTTGTCCCCCTGCAGACTCTGCCAGCAGATATCCATGTGCACATTGTGATTAGACTCTAGATTGTCGGGAGGGAAAGACGGTAACATGATTAACGGTGCTGAAAAACACAAGTCCACATTTTCTCTGCTCCATATTTCTTTTCCTTATTCAGTGCCCGGCGTCTGAGCGTCACACACCTTCTGTTGTGTTGACGCCAACGCAGCGCCGCCGGGTGCTGTCCAGAACGAATGGAGGACTGCAGAAACAGTTGAAAGACCCGGCCGTGTTCACACACGCTCCGTCCACGCAGGCGTTTCCAAATTCACACTCATCATAATCTGGAGAGAACAGTGGGACACTAGTGAGAAGTGTGGTAGATGACATTTCAAAAACACGACCATCTGCAACGTTTTATCGCAGCACGACATTTCAGATTAAATGAATGAATGGCATCTTTATTAGTGCTTCGTGCACACTTTGTTTTTCTCAGTCCACATGAGCTTACAAGACACCACAAACACGAATAAGCCAAGACCAGAGTGCAGAATATGCAATCGCAAAGGAAAGATAAATGAAAAGAAATATCTGAAGCATTCTCTATGCCAGACCAAAACTGAGGGCTCAAGTCACCAGACAGAAGCTTAACAAGTTAGATCGAATTAAAAAGCTGAGCCTGTCTTCTTCTCCAGGCCTTAGAGATAAACCTTAAACACATGAGACAGCCATTGGTTTTTGCTCATCTGGACACCAGAATATTTCGTTTTTGAATATATTAGTTTACTCGAGCGATTCCACGGGACAAAATCTCTCTTAACTCATGATAAAATGTACAATACAAAAGTAAATTAGATTGGAAAACAGAATTTCAATGTAACCAGCTGAAGTGTTTTAATCTGGATGGATAAAGCACAAAATGAGAAACGTCAGTGAGGTTTATGGGGAATGTGTTCTCAATGAGAGCAGCAAAAACACTCGTATGAGACACAGGTGACCAGCCATCTTGAATACGGTCTCATTCGATGAGACACAGCTGCATCACAGTGAATCTGTAACGCTACACTGTTGTTTTAAAGATAAAGAACAGGCTACTTACCCACACACTCGAGCCGGATGTTGTCATAGTAGAAGCCAGAGCGACAGTAGCAGGTATAAGTGGAGAAGAGATTGGAACACTGTCCATTCTTACAAATGTCGGATCCAAACATCTCACACTCGTTTGCGTCTACGAAGAGAAAGAAACATCAACATCGCGGTGTGACATTTGTGCTGGGAACGAACAACTGTCAACACTGTTTCGGGAAAAAAAATTGGCACCCGGCTCGAAAAGCCATTAAACTCTCCGAAAAGAAGCTGTCAGGACACACTTTGATTACAGTAATTAGTGTGGTATGCAGGCAGGTATCCCATTAGCAAGCTGCAGCGACACCCTCGTAAAGGTGGTGGGGGATTATGTTTGTCTTTCTGGCTTTAAAGGTTGCTGCAAGAGAAAATAAAACAGGCGCTGACATAGTACCTTTTTTGTGCCAAGGTAAAGTTTTGTGCGAGGGGAAGCTGTAAAAGTGGAGGGATATAAATGAATTAAGTTTGCATTTATGAGCGTGTACCTATGTATGGCCGCTGTTCTCCCAGACTTTGTGTGGAGGAGAGAGGCAATGGCAATAATCCACTGCCATGAGGGCACAACTGGTTATAATCATCTGCAAAATCATTAAAAGACAAAAAAAAGAAAAGAAAAGTTGACTTTATTAGTGAAAGTGAAGACACAGCGGGACTGGAAACAGATTGCAGATCACGTGTTATCAAAAATGCCGTGCGTCATGTTTTTTTTCCCCGCCTCTTGTTGTACCTCTTCCTGGAATAGGGCAAGCGTGGATCTCGCAGTTGTCCCCCCAGCCCGCCCCGACTGTGCAGCAGCACTCCTGCTTGGTGGCATTGCGAGACAAGACGTTGTCACAGAAGTTGGCGTCATTCAAGTTGTAGTAGCACTCCTTCCTCTCCTCGGCCGCGGGAGCCGAAGGAGGCACCGGAGCGGCGGCTTTGGGGTCCATGTCGGCTGTCGGCGAACGAAAAGATACGGCTGGGGTGAGGTCAAGGCGGTCAGAGGCGGCGACGAGGTCACCGCGCAGCGCTATCGCAGAGAAACAGCGTCAAGTGGCCCCAGTCGGTCATCGCTCAGAGTGTCTGCGTGCTTCCGAGCAGGTAGTGCATCACCCTCGCCTGCCACTGCTGAGCCTGCTCATTTGTCCAAAGGCATGTGCTCAGGCATTTCACCCTTAAGCTGCCGGCTTAGCCAAATGGAAACACTGGCATGTGAGTCAACACACCATTCACTTTCACATGATTGATTAACGCATGTCAAAAGCAAACAGTGGAATGTGGCAAAAAGGTACACAGAGGCATAGCTGGGATTTAGCGCCAGGGCAGAAGAAAAAACATCCCCGCTGAGGGCGAGCCGCTTTATAACATAAATATGCCCAATTTCTGTACACATATCAGGCTGGAGGCCTGATGGCGGTTCCATGGCTCAAGGGGCTTTATCTGTCATTCTGGGATTGCAATACATTGCATATCTATAACCTCTGCCCTTAGAATGATGTTAGCATAGAACAGAGAAATGAGTCTGCACTGCTAATTGCCAACAGCTACACCTTAATCCTTGTTTGTCTTGGTGGGGAAATAGGTCTACGGCAACTGGGCCCTCAGGGAGGTCGCTTGGCTTTACTGGTAATTACTACATCATCTGTCTGAGGGATTAGCCAAAATTTTTGCAGACAATCCACCCAGCCATAATCTTCGCCTATAAAACAAACGGAAACAGCCAGGTCAAAAGATACTCTAAGAGACGCGGAGTAAGTCAAGTCCACCTCGTCGCCGCTGTTGTTTGGACAATGAGAGATGGCTCATTAAACCAGGGAAAACTCCGTCTCCCAGTGATGGGATGGAGAATTAAGTCCGGTGAGTCGGTGTGAAGGGCCAGTCCTGCTCTATTACCCGGGGAGCGGCACTGGCTGGTTTTGGGATCAAATTCCTCATTGTCGTTGGGGCAGATGCACAGGAAGCTGCCGTCAAAGTTCTCACACAGGGCCTCCCCACACAGCGCCAAGCTCATCTCGCACTCATTCATGTCTGAGAAAGACAGGAGAGAAGAGGAAGGGAAGGGCGTGAGGTCGGGGGAGGATGAGGCACAGGGATACGCTCAGCAAGGTCATGGCAAGGTCACTGCATCATCTTGTTACTGGAGGACTTATTCATAGCCAGCTGTGAGAAAATTCATATAGAGACACACCAATGTATTTATGAAAAACTAAATGGTGGATCCATTTCATCTTTCTGCCTATGAAATAGAGAATGCTCCTCAGATTGATGTTGGTGTCATCAAGAGAAATCAACACCAACAGTCAGGCAGTCTCTTTCAGTTAAAAAAAACTGGGTCAACCTTACAAAATATCCTTTTATGTTCAAAACAAATACAGAATGTCCTGAAAGCAAATATTAAAAACAGAACACACGTTTGGCGTTCTTGTTTCTCGCTGGATTGATTCAAAACACACCACTGCGTCCGTATTCAGGAGTGTGACTCGATGTGTGTTTTTTTAATCGTGTCTGAACAACAATGGAGCTTTATGACTCAGAGATATAACGTAATTAGGTTTGGCTACATAAGAATTACGTTTTGCGTCAGATCATTGGTGGTTTTGGTTGTTTCATGGTAAAACGTAAAACATCACACCGGCCTGTCATCAAACGTACGTGGCGAGCCTATCAGTCGCGAGTATTAATTGTGGTACACACCGACACATTTGCTGGTATCTCCTGGCGGGTTGGTGTAGCCTTGATCACACTGGCAGCGGAAGGAGCCATCTGTGTTCTCGCAGAAGCCGTAATTCCCACAGATGGTTTCATTAACACACTCGTCAATGTCTGTTAAGGCCGGAGCACACAAAGAGAGGAGGACAACATTAATATTTACAACACCACTGCAGCACAATACACTTCCAAGTGGCTCCAGTAAACACGGGGCTGCTCTCCCATAATAAACAGAACTACCATTCTGACCTACAATAACAACAGAACTCACGGCCATCATAACATGTCTGAGAAAGTGTACATGTTTGACAGTTCATTGAGGAGGGTTTCAAATATTAGCGTTTGGCAGCTAATTCAGGGAGGCTTTGTGACGCCTCGTTTATGGGGAATTCGGTGAGATTTTATGCTTTTGGGCAGGAAATGCTTCCCATCTTAATCCACAAATATGTTCAAACCCTCTTCAAATGACTTTAAATCTCTTTTATATTGAAAATCGTACTATGAATCCAGCAGGTGGCAACTCATGATGTTACATTTACTCATTTGTCCAAAATGACTCAACGACAGGTGAGTAGCAACATTAAATGCAGTACAGTAGGAGAACCTGGAGTAAAGGCTGAGCACTAACTCTGTTCAGTGGGACGAAGCACAAGGAGATCAGGTGAAGAAATGCACAGAATATTCTAGTTAGGTATGGTAGAGTGTTAGAAGTGTTAGGAGAGGAGATGCTCTCAGGACGAAAAGAGTCTTCAGGAGAATTCCAATATAACTCATTCGGTAATTTGGTGTTCCATCAACCACAAACAAGAGGATGTTCCTTAAAAGAAAGCAGTGGCTGAGAAGGAACATCGGCTTGTGTGAATGAGTCCTGGTAGATGGGTGCAGAATTCACCCTGGAGAGAAACATCAGTGATTTCCATTTGATTTTAGGTGGCCATTGGGTTGCCAGTAGGGGTCAATGAGCAGCAGAGTGACATATCCTTTTAGGATTAAACCCTGACGTGCCTGCGCCATCGCCATTCTGGAGGAGAGAGCTAATCATGGCCTCAAACAAGAGACGGGTGGTGCACCGAGTCTCTGACTTGATTTTTGTGTGGTTTATAGGGCAAAGCGCCACAAACAGGAGACAGATGCAATGCGGCCAGAGAATCGATAAACAGTCATCAATCATGAAACCCAGTTGATATTGTGATTAACTTATTGTTTGGCCATTGAGGTCTACTTCAAGGAAACGTTTAATCCACGTGTTTATCGAAAAGACAAAGGGAGATATGTGCTGAAACTGGCTGGCAGTTCCTTGTTTGCCTGGTAATAAGTCATGGAGCTTAATAAAAGCGGAGGAATCATGATGTAGGTCATAATAACTGGAGAGACAAGGAAGATGATTGCCTCAAAACTGCACCATGAAACAACAGCGCAGGCCCTCTACCACTCGCTGTTTAAAGAAAACATTTGTGAGCAATTTCTTCTGACTTGGTATTTCTTGGCATGTGGAGTGAAGCGGAGAGGCCTGACAATGATACCGCAGGAGGGGCTGATTGTAACTGTTTAAAAAACAAACAAAGCGCATAATGGTCATACCCTAGCCAGATGAATTTGTTAAGTTGTCACTGGTCAGTGTTAACTTGCCTGTGTTTTGACAAGTTACAAAATTTGGTGCACCAGTCCTCACCTGATCTAATGAACAAAACATGCAGACGGAATCTGAACTTGGTCATTGTTTGAAGGTAAGGACCAGCATCCTGTGACTTTTCGGTTTACGGAAAAAAAAAAAAAAAATCAATCATGATCAATTATCAATCAGTCAATCAATCCATAGTGAGTGGGTGATTGGTCATGCAGAGATACAATTAAGTTTTTTTTAACAATATTATGACAAACATCTCCTTTCTCTAATATATTGGGCACTGAAGAAATAAGACGCTGCACTCTGCTTGTGTTTTGTTGACTTTTTTGTTTCATAACCACCCTCCACGAACATTCCACTCAAAGTTTCCATGACTAATAGTAACTAGGTTTAGAAAAACAGGAAGGCCCATTTCAAACAAGTAAAAAAAAAACAAAAAAAAAACAACCCACGAACAATAAAATGACAACAACTTTCCCAATTTACATCACATTTTGATCAATGACAGTTGACGCCCTCATTATTTTCTTGTAAAGTTCATTTTGGTCACTTCAGAGCTCAGCTGACATCAGTTAAGACGACCTGCCAATTCCAGTGGCACCTCAGATGATTTGAACAAATGGATTTATAGAGTGAAAACCATTGTCATTCTCATGTTGTCTAAACCTATTTAATGTCGCCTCTAAGCACTCGTAAACACTCCATCCATTGAAGAAATGAGGAAAAGTGTGCCAGAAAAACCACAACCCTTCTTGCTTGAACAACACAGGGCAACACAGACCGGCTTGCCGGACTCGTCCTCTGTCGGGGTTTCTGTCCTGACTTGGCTAACTTCTCTAACATGCCTGCGGGGTCAGAGATGGGGGCTCTCACAGGCTAATAAAACTGCACGGACAAAGCTGTCTTTGTCATTTCTGGAGTTATTCACAGGAAATTATGAAAAGGACCTAAATTGCTAGAATAGACTTGTGGGCTTAAATGGCTGCAAAATGAAGGAGACTGGATGGACACATACTGAGAACCGCCAACCCGGTAGATTTGCATTCTGCAGCTGTTGGTTGATATGCAGAACTGGCATAGAAGTGCTGCAGTCTCTCTCATACTGTAAGAAATTGCGTGTAATCTTCCATATTCCAACAGAGCAATTAAGAACGTCCTTTGAGTAAGGTTAGTGTACACTTTGAGGAATGTTTCCTCAAGTGTAAATGGCTTAAGTGGAGTTTGGAATGTTGGGATGACAGCAGCAGCCAGCTGGGAGGTCTGGGAAGAGGGCGATGAAAGCTCTCTGCAAATATGTGAAATGATAGCTGTCTGTAGGCAGCGTTTCATTCATTTGAAACAGGGAACAAATCTGCTGCGGACCACGTGTCGCGATGAGATAAAAATCAGAGAATTAACCCAGAGAGGAATGAGATGAAAAACAATGTTAGAAGACTTTTGTTTTTCTGTGTATGCGACCGTATTCCTTGTGTGGCAGCGCTGCTTAACTAGCCATTTTGCTCTGTCCACATCAAGGGAGAGATTTGTTCTAATCATAGCATTAATGGCTTTTGGGAAAGACTGAATAGCACAAAATGAGATAAGTCCACAAGCGCTCGTCTCACACCGGTTTGCCTTTCTTACTCTTTCCATGTAATAATCGGTTACGTCAGGACACATGCAGAGTGCTGTAAATTGCCCGGAGGGAAGAGCTGGGGCAGGGGAGGGGTTGAGGAGTTCAGCTTT